>CABHPQ010143849.1:0-19045 GCA_902168405.1 Peromyscus aztecus
ATGTGCTTTCCAAGGGATATTCCAGGAGTATAAAGAAGTGTTATACCCACCACAAAAGACTTGCTTATGCCCATGCAAGTCAGATTTGCTCTCTACACTGGGAGCCGGTTTTGTTTTCTAGTAAATGAAGGGCTTGGGGTGGGTGGCTTTCCAGCCGGTCCTCTGTGACTGTCATTTCTTATTGTTAACTCTCTCCATACGGATCAGTTCATACCCAGGCCCACTCACAACTAACATTTATTACAGAAAAGCGGGAACAAGGAAACATATTGCACACTTGCAGGCATGCCGTGATTTAACACCTGGTTGTAGTGGCTGAGGAATTGATCTAATTTCGAAGAGAAGTAGCATATGTGGGAGACTGTCAGTGTCAGCATGCATTAAATATTAAAGAAACAACAGTAGAATGAAGACTAGGATGCAAGTGCATCATTTACTCTCATAATAAATGTGTAGGATACACATAAAAGTTACCACTCTGTAGATGAAAAATAGAGAACCTTGATAACTTTCATAATTTAATCATAGCAAAGGACTGAGTGGCTAGAATCCACACTAAAGCTAATGTAATGTAGGATTTCACTCTTCCTGCAAGTCCAGTTATCAAGAAGTGCTATGGGATAATACTTTTTGTACACTGGTTTAATAAAACTCCGATTGGCCAGTAGCTAGGCAGAAAGTATAGGTGGGGTGAGCAGACTAAAGGAATGCTGGGAAGAGGAAGGGCAGGGTAAGGAGTCACCAGCCAGACACAGAGGAAGCAAGATGACAAGGCAGAACTGAGAAAAGGTACCAAGCCACATGGCGAAAGACAGTTAAGAATTATGGGTTAATTTAAGTATAAGAGCTAGTAAGTAATAAGTCTGAGCTAATGGCCGAGCAGTTATAATTAATATAAGCTTCTGAGTGATTATTTTATAAGTGGGCCCCAGGACTGCAGGGGCCTGGTGGGACCAGAGAAAACTTACAACTGCAAAGAAGCTCTATATTCTCCTTACCAAATGATCTGTCCTTCATTCTGGGAAGCTGTTGAGAGTCCAAAGGTTATACTGATAACACTAACTATGGACAACAGATGTAAAGAGGAAAGGATCTGGGCAAATGGGGATGTGTGACTACTGTAACTATCAGATTTTTTTTCTCAAACTTTGGAAAGAAGGAAAAATAAAGGTATAGTGATTTATAGCAGGATTGTGTCAACAAACTTGGGGCCACAGAATGGGGACACAAATGAGTATGTGAACTTGCTTGGTCACCATTGTATTGTAGCCTATCTCTACTCACCTGCTGTGTAGATTACCCAGATCATAACTGTGGCCTGTAGTTGAATCTTCATTTCTTAATCATGTGATAGTTATCAAGTTACATAGTTTGTCTTTGCTTGAGTTTCCTCATTGAAACAATGGTGAAATCACTAACACATAACAAGGTATTATTTCAAAATATATTGTCTAT
Organism: Peromyscus aztecus; assembly: GCA_902168405.1. Taxonomy (NCBI): domain Eukaryota; kingdom Metazoa; phylum Chordata; class Mammalia; order Rodentia; family Cricetidae; genus Peromyscus; species Peromyscus aztecus. The sequence continues at coordinate 1,456 of CABHPQ010143849.1, forward strand.
TCTTAGTATTGGCTAATTAAAATTATATATTTTTTCTAATATACAGAAACTTGGCTAGGGAGTTCAGAAAGTTAAGCTGACAAAGAGTCACATTAACTAGAAAACAGTGGATTTGGAGTTAGGAGTCTTTGGTGAAGATCCAGATCCTCCACATAATGCTTCTTGGCAGGGCACATGACACACTTGACTCTCAGTACCTTCTTTGCATAAACTGGATCTAATACCCACCCCCTCCTCGGGTCATATCCCGCACACAGTCATTATGTTGTTGCTATTGGCAACTTGCAAATATTTTTGAGTTTTCAACTATGCTCTTGCATTACCTGTGATATAACTGGTTAATTATCACTATAAGACTCATTTGAAAGCTAAAAATAAAATCAGAGCTGTCAGTTCATGGTAAAGTATACCATGTTCAAAGGTTGTCTCTGGAGCCAAACGGTGGTCCTGAGAGCAATTAGTTACAAAAGGTTCCAAGCATTTGAGAAACAGCAAGCTGAGCCATCCTGAATATGAGTTCTAAGTTCCAACGCTGACATATGAATTATTAAGCTGCTGCAGCATGAAGACCAACTCTGCTTGCAGAAGACCTCTGTGGTGCATTGCAGGGAAATACGAACAACAATGCCAAGTCTAGTTACACAAGTCATTTCTGAGTCCCATGTGTTCCTGCTGTGGAGCAGCCCAAGGTACCCAGGGCATGGAGCTCAGCAACTGGCTAGAGGGGTCCCAGGGCAATTTTGCAGGAGAAAAATTGATTAATCAGGAGAGAGGAGAAACCCTCTGTCTGCTTCATGTTGCTGCAAGAACCAGATTAAATACAGAAGATTCCAAGTGAGAATCCTGTGAAAGCGAGTGGTCAAAATGTATTCTTTAAACTCACCATTTTGAAAGGACGTAGTGACTAAAAGGGGATTCTAGTCACTGACCTTGAATGAAATGTGATAGTGTCCACGGAACACTCCTGTGGCCTGAGTAGACGCTTGCTGCTTGGCACTATGATGCCATTATTATCTTGATCATTATTCCATCAGCTAGGATTACTCCATTTTCTAGTGGAAGAAACTGATTAAGTTAACCGCCCTGAGATTACAAACTGACCACTTTCAGGGTTGTTCTTTATGCATAGTAACCCCTACCATCACTCAAGTATGCCAAGAAGGGAGATTTCATAAAATGCACTTTAAACTTAAGTGATTGAAAGAGCTCCCGGTTGCCTAGCAACAGGGCTTTCAGAGGTAAGCAATGTGACAGGCTGAAGAAAACCTCTAGAGAGCAGAGGAAACCTGGCATCTCCTCATAGCTTGCCTGCTGCAGTAAGTGGGAAACCTATTTGAGCAATTGGCACAAGGACCTGCAAAGTGACCCCTGGGGACTGGATGATCACCAAGTTCCTTTTATTGTGGTATCTGTCAAAAATGAGCCATCAAGTCACTAAAGTCTCAGTTCCTGTGTATAGATCCTGTTTTGCTTTCTTTGTTGTTATGTTGTTTTTATCATGGACCAGAATCTTCGGCTGTTTCTGATCAAATTCTATCTCTCACTCTATGTGATACAGCACCCTGCCACCACACGGCTCTTGTGCATAATTACTTGTAGCATGAGTGTTTCGAGAGTGAGCCGAAGTGCTCTAGGTTCATGGTTATGCTCAGGAAATAAGTATGGATACCTCTCATAGACGTCTTCTAAGTCATTGAAGGTCTGTAAAGGCTAAGAAAATGCACCTAATACCCTAAACATGGGGGACAGGTTTTCAAACCATGAGCCACCATAGAAGTCTCTTAGCTAAGAACCTTTTATTTGAATCCCAGTGCTCTCTAGTAATCTTGGAGAACTTTATTTTATCATAAGGTTTAAATTATCATCAGTCTTGGAAATTCTCATTGGTGTCCTATATCCTAAAAAAAAGAGAGAGAGAGAGAATTGACACTCAGGTTGACTTGCTTGAAATCACACAAGGCCAGCAGCAAAGGTAGGGTCCAGACTCATGCTTTCTAGTTATATAATCAACATTTCTGTGCAGGGTCTTAGATTCAAGCAGAAAATAGAGAGTTACATATCATTACAGACAGATAGTTCAGTACAAGCCATAGATATCATCAGGGGCAGCCAGGCACGGGCCAGAGACACAGCTCCACACTGCCACCTGCAGCTGGAGTTCATTCTGGAGACCCCTCCACCCAGTGGAAACCAGGGGCCCCAGCTTTGCCACAGAGAGGAATTTCAGGAAGAGCCAGGATACAGCAACGTTGGAGTTTATCAAAAGGAGTCGTCTATACTGGTAGAAGGGGACCAATAACAATATAGGTAGTCAAAGAAAGGATGAGACCAATCAAAGTGTGCGTATGGGCTTCTCAAAGAAGTGTAACCCTTGATTGTCTGGACAATAGCCACTTATATGATTCGGGTGGTTGTGAGGTTATATCTTCAGAGAGTTGCTAAGAAACCTAAATGACCTCATAGGCTGGTTTTTGAAGTGCACCAGACAGGATAATTGCAGCTGATGAACTAAAACCCCCAATCCTAAGAATAGCACAGGAAGTTAAGATTTTCACTGTAAACAAAAATTAATAGTCCTTTTCATGAAATTTCTAGAAAATATCTGAGAAAGGAGGAATGTCGTGCTCAAGGTCTTATTGCTCATCCCACAAGAACTCATTGTACTTTAACATTCCTTAGAAGATATTTCTACATTAAGTGAGTATTGTCTCTGCATCAGCAACCTTCACAGCAAGTATTAATTGTGCTAGAATTTCTGACTCTTAACTGGCAAGTTTGGAGTGAGGAGTCCCCTTTCTCTTCCCCTGTTCCTTCACTTTCCCCCCGTCTTTCTATTCTGCCTCCACAGTGCTAAGGGAAGCAATGAAGGAGAGAGACATTACATCAGGGAGGTGTGAGGAAAATAATTCATGAAAAAGGGAGCATTTAACTGGAAATTGTAGAATAAGCACAATTAAGATGCTGAAGTTCAATATGCCTTTGGAAGAGGAAAGATTATAATCATATGAAACAAGAGTGTTGATAGTAAGATGATGCAGAGAGAATTGACAAAGCCAGCCAAGTATGAGACAAAGAATAGCGAAAGAAGGATGGGTAGGTGGCAAAGGGGATAGTTGGGACGCTATAAAAGGCAGGTCCAATGGCTTCGATTGTTCTTAGCAAGCCACTGAGTGATGCCAACAGTTTTAACAATGGAGTCGCATCACTGAATGTGGTGACTTAACCAAGTTGTATTTATACTGCATATACAATGTAGTAGCTACAGAGACAGTTTATATAGCTACTGTCATTGTCCGGGAAAAGGCATGATGTGGCAAGGAGAATGAAGGCTGCTGGGGAAATGGACTCAAGATGTTAGAGGCAGAAAGCACAGAACTGTGGAATGGAACTGTCCAACATGAGCATCATGTGCAGGAGGCCAGGTGAAGTAGGGTGAAGATACCAGGGATGGAGCTATAGATTTTGACATCATCTATCCACAATCGAACATTTCTTGAGCGGAATGTTTAATGTTCAAGACAAATAATGTATATTCTTTATGACCCTGTAGCACCCAAATGAAGTAGCAGGGCTCTGAATTATAGGAGCTATGATTTTAATGATGTTTTAATTATAATATAATATACATTCAGGAAAGTACACTGACCTCAGATCAGAAAATATCCTCTTAGAGAAGGATGACATTATAGCATAATATTATATTATGTTGTATTTCATGTGCTGCTCAACGATTTGAAATTTAAAGCAACACTGCTATGACCTTCTTGTATCTTTAGTGACACAAACGTAGGTATTTACATCTGTAATAGCATTGAGAGCCTACACACATGCATATAAATGTGTGCTTCTAAAGTGAAGGAGGTACAACAGCTTCTGGTGTGAAGTGTGATGAGTCACAGTGAACCACTTACAGCTGCTCACGGAGGAGCGGAACAAGCAGACACAGGTCAGGCTGGAATACAGACACAAAGTAGAAAGATAACGTCTGAGGCCATGAGCTAGAGTGTAGCTCAGAGGCAGAGTGCTCACCTAGCTTCTGAGACTGTAAACAATTATTAATGGGAGTATCTATAACTAATATTAATTAATTGTTGATCGGGGCTGTCATTTCCATACAAGGACACTTGATGTAATAGTGGTTCAAAATCAATAGGGACTTCTGTAGTGTGGAGATGCCTTATCCAGTGAAATCTGTGGTCCAGATGTTACATTTTGCTTAGAACAAAATATAAATCAATGCAGGTGGTAGAAAAATAGGTCCAGTCCCCAAGACATATGCCAATGGAGTTACATTGAAATTGATGAGAGTGCTCATATCTGTTCTTCCTTGATTTCAGCTTCAAGCCCCTATGCCCTCAGGAAACTTCAGTAAACACAGACAAAAGCCTAAGAGTGTGGTCTAGGAACTCATGATCAAAACTAATGCCAGATTGCAGCTCAGTCTTCAATCTAGTGACCTTGATTGACCACAGAACAAACTCAGGACTGGTTGAAGCAAGTTCAATCATTGACACCATCCAAGCATGCAAGTCAGTTTCCTCGCTGGCTACTTTGGTTCAATCTAAAATGGTTCAGCACGAAGCTGGGGAGTTGATTTTCTTAAGGGTCTGGCTTCTGGTAGGTGGAACACACTCCAGTGGATCACTACACATCTGAGAGTATATAGAGAGCACTAATTAAAGGAGACAGGTTTAAAAATAATGAGGGCATAAAGCTGGGTGGCTATAGAGTGGGAGGATGGATCTGGAGGGGTTGATTGATGTGAGAAGGGCCATTTTAACTGTGGACAGGGTTATTCCACAGAGAGGTGGGTAAAATGAGCTGAGTACTAGCCTTTATGACCTCTGCTTCCTGATTGCAGCTGCGATGTGACCAGCTCTCCTAAGCACCCGCTGCCATGACATTCCCGCCATGCTGACTCTACACCTTCAACTTCGAGTTGAAGCCATCTCTTTAGCTCTTGAGTTCCTTTTGTCAGGATATTTTATCTCAGCAATAGCGAAAGCAACTAAGTTAATTTCACAGTTGCCAAAACATGCCTTTGTTCTCCAACTTCTGAGTAAACAATACCTTGTATTTTAAGGTGTAGCCTCCTGAAAATGCTTTGATTTGTTTGCTCTAGACATGGCAGCATCTCGGGGGATCTGAGAATGTGATTTTTTTCTCTTTGATTTTGCATTTTTGCCTTCAATGTCTCCTGCTCTGCACTAGACATTTTCAGGATTCATAGAAGCCTTTAATAAAATGTCACCAGAAAGAGAATAAAAATTGGAAGTATGGAGTTAGAGTGATAATAGTTACTAAACTGTTGTGCCAGGCTCTGGCATAACTGCTAAGAGACTGTCCAGTGGCTAAGGGTGCTTGTTGCCAAGCCTCACAACCTGAGTTCAATCCCCGAGGTCCTCCTTGTTAGAAGGAGAGAACTGAGTCTTGCAAGACGTCCTCTGACCTCCACACACACATCATGGCACTCAGAGGCACGTATACCTGTGCATATGCTTGCACACATATGTACATATGCTCAAAAATAAATAAACACCTTAATAAAAATAGTAATTGTCAGCAATTTAGGACACGGGTCCTAGTATTACACTTTAATTCTGAGGAAATGGAAGCACTGAGAACTTACTGAGCTTGATATTAAATATTTAAAGAGTGTAGCTGAGAGTCATTGATGGACTTTCTCAGCCCAAGCTAACCACTGAGCTACCTCATTATGCTGCCCCCAATGACCTATAAATAACATAGATAATTTAAGAAAAATCCCTGTTTCTTCAGTAAACCTCAACTTTGGTAACTTCTATAAATTATATGTTCCTCTGCACTAGTTGTGATACAACTAAGTAGAAGTAAGTATCCAAGCATAAATATCCAAGACTACAGAGTTGGTGTGGAAGGAGGAGTGTGTTCACATACTCCTACCACCCAGCTGAGAGGAGCTGCACTGTTCTGCACACACATTATTGCTGCAACTTTCCCCAACCTGTTTCAGGGCCTTTGGTGCTACTCCACATCTCATTTTTATTCTGCTCACAGTCTAAAGAGATCCCACAACCTATCTGTTTCTGTAGCTGGAGGTGGATGAGAAGACTGACTCCCACATTCTAGATGAACCTGCAGAATCTCATTTTGCTTAAATATACCATCCCCCCCCAAATTCAGTCCGGGGAGCTCCGAAGCTGGAGTAGCTGGAAAATAGATGCTGCTAACTCAACGTCCAGTGCAGTACAAACTAGAAGGACAGCCATGCAGTGTTCATGCCAATGCAGGCACACAAGCAATGAAACCGAAGGAAATAAGTGAGAAGCAGGCATTGTGTTAGAACACAGGAAAATCGCCTGCTCCCCACCCCAGGGGATTTTTACTACACTGTGTAACACCAGGTGGCTTAAGGCTGAAGGTCCATTAGCCTGTGTGATGGCATGATGTTTGCGTGATGCTAATGGTACCTCACAATTCACAAGCATTAGTTTCTAGGGCTCCCAGGCCTGTCACTGTAATTGTTGTCATTTTTGCTTCCTAGCATGTAGAATAGTTCTCCAGGACCATGGCAATTCTGGAGTCAGGTAGATGTTTACCAATCTAGGACATTAATATTGCTCAGAAAAAACTTTAATATTTGGTGTCTATCCCTGCCTATGAGGCTATAGAGCAGTCCCTCCTCCTTGATACGCATTTAAAAATGACGATGACTTGCAAAATCAATTTAGTGATTTCCTCCTTGAGCAAGCAATAACAAGGAATGCAAACCACTTGGCAAATGCAGGGCACGATGGCAACTCAGACAGGGATTTGCTAATTGGAAACCACAAAATATGCACGTTTGATTTTTCTGTATGGAAACAAATTTTGTTTGATTTAGGGACAGAGTTGGTGCATGTGATGAGTAGCCTTGTGTCGGATCGAAGGGCATGAGTTTGGATTCTGGGACCATGGATTATTTTCAGCTTTGTCACTTATTAGGTAAGTGGCCCAGAGTGACGACCTCTTGGAGCCTCAGTTTCCTATGTTATACAATGAAGATTCTCCCCCCCACACACACACACACATACACACACGGTCTCTTCTCCTTTTCTCCTCTTGTGGATGGGCTTGTGAGGGCTGAATGAGATAATCGAAGTGTCCAGTAAAATGCCTATCCTACTGTTTTCCTAAGTTTCCTAGGTAAGTTGCTCAGAGAACCTTGTTCAATGTAAGAGACAGATAACTGGTCCATAAAAGTGCTACGTAGGAGAAGCAAATTGGTGCTGCTGGTGCTAGTCCTTCTCATCTGGCTCCTGGGTTTAGAATGGAATGCACCTAGAATAGTGTTGAGTGCCTCAATGAGACTCTTTTTGAAACTTGATTCAAAACAGGTCATTGTACACTCACGCTAACGGATATACAACAGGAGTAAGCATGATGGGAAACATGTTGTAATGGAGGCAACATAGGGCGAGTATTTAGGGCTGAGCTCTGTCTGTTCGCTAGCAAGTAAGTCATGGGACTTCTCCCAGTGTTTGTTTCCTCATCTGCAAAATGAGGTAGATGACTCAGTGACTTTCCCAGCTGCATCCACTGTTTGGCTAGGAAGCCATATTCCTGCACAAAAGAGGGATTTCTATAGCTCCGTAGATGAGCCTGCTGCTCTGGGGAGAGTTATAAGCTTTTTACAAGAGGTGGCCACTCACTCTACCATTTCTATGTGAGTATTTAGCTTAGGCAGTTTCTTGGGATCCCATGCCGATGATGACATGGTAGAGGAAAGCTCAGTTGGTCATTTCCAAATAAAGAGTATTCTACATAGCCAGCCCTGTTTTTCTTACAGTATTGTTAATGTTCGAGACCTTGGGGCTTTTAGAATAGTCATTATTTGAAGCGGTTTACTCAGTACCTCTGCACACTGATAATCTACTTCACAATACATTTTAAAATCTCTCTTTTCAACCTGTGAATCCAAATGTGTTAACAAATGAGTGGGGGTTTCTTTTCATTCAGTGCCGCATTCACAGTGTTCTTTTAGGACCCAGGCTGAGTGGGTCCTAGAAGACTCCAGCTATTAGTCACTATGATAACAAAGACTGTTTGCATCATGGATGTGTGAGTTAGCAATCAGTCCAGGGAATCTACAAGGTACAGAGCAGCTCTGCAAGGTCTAGTTATATCAGGGAAGTGAGTTTCCTCCCTATGCACTTCAGCAATCTCCTCTTCAAGAGAGGCAAGTGAGAGGATGAGAATAGGTAACTTAAAAGACAATTTTCACCTCTAAATTCTGTATTTTTAGTCAGTTTGTATATTGGCATTATACATAACCTCAAAGATGTGCTTGAGAACTACACAGATTTAAGACACATTAAATTGCTTCTCTGCTCAAATATAGCAAATGAATTCCCAATCGCTAGATACATTTCTGTCTCCTTAAATCTCGTGTTCAAATCCTTCACAACATGTAACTTAGCACTTTCAAAATGACACATTCTGTGGTCCCCTTTGAAATATGATATTAAATATATGGTACAGAACTTCAAAGGATTGTTAAAAATTTCTTGTCACAATTGTCCCTGGTAAGCCTGAGCCCATTGTCTGTGGTCTCAGCACTCTAGAAATGGACACAAGAGAACTGTCCTGAGTTCAAGGCCAGCCTAGGTGTGACCGTGAGCTATTCTTGGTTGTCAACTTGACTACATCTGGAATTCATCAAAAGGCAAGCAGCTGGGTATACCTTTGAGGAATTTTTCTTGATTGAGTTATTTGAAGCAGGAAGATCCATCCTAAGTCCAGATCTTTTGAGGTGGGAAGAGCCACCTTCAGTCTGGGTCACACCTTCTGGGGGAAGCATATATAAAGGATGTGGAAGAAGGAAGTGTTTATTTTTTTCTTGGTTGCCTTCTTTCTTGCCTCACTGGTATTAGAGCCCACTTCCTCAGGATTCCAATCTGTACTGAAGACTAGCTAAGACATCCAGCCTCGGGAATTGAACATACTGGACTCTTAGACTTTTCTTTGGTAGACAGCCATTGTTTGGCTAATTGGACCACAGCTTTTAAGCCACCCTAGTAAATCTCCTTCCTGTATGTATACATCCTGTCATTTGTATTACTCTGGAGAATCCTGACCAATACAGCAGGCTTCATAGTAAGACCTAGTGTGGGGATATATTGTGTCCTCTAATATATTGTGCCCAATATATTGTGCACCCTAATGAACTTATCTGGGGTCAGAGGACAGAACAGTCACTAGATAGACACAGAGGCCAGAAAATGGTGGCACACACGCCCTTAATCCTATCACTTGGGAAGCAGAGATCCATCAGGATCTCTGTGAGTTCAAAGCCACACTGGAAACAGCCAGGCATGGTGACTCACACCTTTAATCCCAGGAAGTGAGCCTTCAATCCCAGGAAGTGATGGCAGGAAGCAGAAAGGTATATAAGGCGTGAAGACCAGGAACTAGAGCTGGTTAAGCTTTTAGGCTTTTGAGCAGCACAGTTCAGCTGAGAGGCATCCAGTCTAAGGAAACAGGATCAGCTGAGGAATTGGCAAGGTGAGGTAGCTGGGCTTGTTCTGCTTCTCTGATCTTCAAGCACTCACCCCAATACATGGCTCCAGGTTTGTTTTTATTAATAAAGACATTTTAAGATTCGTGCAACAACCTAGTCCTGAAAACACACACAATTGTCCATTTCAACACTTCATTTTATGTGTGTGGGTGTCTTTTTCAATTGGTTTAATTTTTTATATTTTTAAGAATTTCATGCAGATACACAATAAAGTATGAGCATATCTACTTGCCATTCCCTGCCTTCAGTTCTCCCTGTATGTACCCCGGGATGTCCTCCTCCCATCTAGATGCTTGCTTTGGTGGTGGAGATAACTGACTCAGTCCAGCAGCTTGACCAGTTAGGCATCTTTCCATTGGCTGCTACTCCCAGTAAGGTAAAGCTTCTCTGCACCAGAACGAGAGCAGCCCAGGCCCGTGGGCGTAAACATAAACATTCAGAAGGCAAGTTGACAGCGTGATCATTTAGCAAAACAACAATGGCAGCTCTACCCTATGACATATGGCATCTTGGGCCACGGGCTTTTGATCAGGATCACAGTGCCAGGAATCCTGTGAAGTACAGTCCTGTGAAGCAGACCTCAGAGTCACCCAGAAAGTAGTTATTTACCCCCATAGCCTTCACGCCGCGGTTGCACCAGTGGGCACATCCTGCCCTGCAGGTTGGTGTTATAACATGCAGGGTCCAGCACTTGGAGGACCACTGATGTGTCCCCCCCCCCCCCCCCCCGGAATCCTGTACAGCACTAGGAAAGCTAGCCAGCAGGGAGGAAGTTTCTGACTTTGTTTGGGACTACTTCGCTACATCCTGCAGCCAAAGTGTGCTCACCTTATTTCAGGCACCATAAATAAAATACCATAGCTTTTCTTTTAGTTTGCATCAATGTGTTAAATATAACAGACGCCAAACTACATGAAAATGTAAACGAAAAATTATACAAAATCTTATTTTCTTTGAAATACACGCATCAAAAGAGTTTTCAAAACCAATGAAAAATAAGGAAGGGACAAAAGGTGGGGTAAGGTGGGGTCCTTTCACTAGGGACTAAATTTAGAGCAGAGAGCTAGAACACTGATTGGATGTGAGCAGGAGTTTAGCTTTGAAAAGTCTTAGATGAAAGCTCAGATGTTTTAGGCCAGATGTTCTTAGACTGTGTCCCCAGAGGTTCATGTGATAAAGCACAGCCCTGAGTGTGGCGGTGTTGAGACTGTAGAACTCCTAAGAGGTAGTAGGGCTTGGTAGAAACGGGTGAGGTCATTGGAGTGTATGCACAAAGATGGGATGGATGTGATCTGCTTGAACCCTGGTTAGTTTTCTTGAAAGCAAGTTTATGTGAAAAGAACAAGCTTGTCCCTTGGCTCTTTCTGTTCCTTTCTTAACTTATGATTTCTACCTCTCCCACCTATGTTTCACCCATGAAACATGCCATCTGACATATATATGTATATGTATATATATGTATATACATGTATATGTATATATAAAATCTAGATGGACCTCTCCAAAGCTGAGATGATGCTGTCTCCCTGTTCTTGAATGTGTAAAACTGTGGTTTAAACAATCCCTGTTTCCTCTGTTCAGACTGCCATATTTTGTTACATTCATAGAAAACAGATTAATAGTGATAAAGTTGCACAGCATATAGAAGACATAAATTATGAAAGAGTGAGTGTCCTGATTTAAAACTTATTTATGTAACCCTAAACACTTATGGACTTAACAGTTATTGTTAAATGAGGAAATGTGTTGTGGGATATTTGATTACACTGTGAACCCCGAGTTTGTGTTAATTAAATGAAACTTTGGGTCAGGAGGCAGAGCCAGCAACTGGTTGGCAGGAAGTAGCCATAGGGAGTTGGAAGTAGTCCAGAAAATGGATAGAGAAATGCACAGGAAGTGGTAGGAAGGGACTTGGAGTTTGGCGGTCTTTTTTGGTTGGGGATGGAGGAAGTCAGGTGGTTGCTTCTCTGCCTTTCTAAGCTAGCAGGTTTTCACCCCAGCATCTGACTCCCAAGTCTTTATTGGTAAAATAGAATGATAGAGACTTAGTTAAAAACTACATTTGGCTGCAGAGGCAGAGGTGGATCTGGTAGGACGTAGAAGCAGCAGGGCAGTGATTTTAGAGCCACAGTCAGTAGCTGAAACAGCAGTGGATTCAGGTGCAGCTGCTGTACTGACACTAAAAATGCACAGAAAATAGCATAGAATTTGGTCCTTTTATAGAACTCACAACCTGTTAAGTTTCTTTTCCTCTAAATATTTTATAATTTGTGCCCTCCTCTATGGAGGTAAAAAGTGTTATCTGCATTCAGTTTAATGTTTAGAAGGCAGCTTAGAAAGCCACCCTGCCACCTCTAATCTTATTGGAGCCCATGTCAGGTACTATTTCTGTGCAACCATTTCTGATCATTTTCATCTCTTTATATCCCTTTATGCACTTCTTTTAGACTAAAAATCAAATAATGCATCATTAACAAGAATTATTATCCTCTCAATTTTCAAGGAATAAAAATTAGGAAACTATTTTGTAAGGCAGGCTCTTTGAGTTGAGTTTCTGAACACATTGACAGATTTGTGGTTTCCAAGTGCAGGAAATGTTCAAGGCCTACTCATCAGTCATCTCTCCTCTACCCAGCAGAATGCCAGCAGAAGATCGTAATTCTCGTAGGGCTCCTTTAAATAAAGATTTAATGATCTCCACATGTGTTATTGTGGATGAGTTGGCCTGGGTCCTGTTGACCCTACATCATCCTAAAAGTTAAATCTTGGCCTTCTGAGAGAGAACTTGCAAGGTTCCAAGGTCATGCTAATTTAACCAAAATTGCCAGAGCAGAATTTCTAGCAGAGGTCCATCACTAGTCTTCTCTGGTTGGTTTTAGAACTTGGTGTTTTCTGTGGACTACACAGAATCTAGATATTTCTGGGTGACATTTAAGATCTTGAGAAGAGTGGCTCCCTCTCCTCACTCAGCCTTATCTCTCCATGTCCCCCAGAGCTGTTCTTCACAATAGTCATGACCTCTCTGGCTGTCTTGGCACAAATGTGACTCTTCCCTATGATACCCCCCAACTCTTTCATCTTTCTAATCTGTCAAGGTTCTAGCATTCTCATCTCATCCGTGGTCTCTTTTCTGATTTTTCCAACCTTTGTAAATTATCAGTTTCTTGTTCTCTTTCACATCTATTACTGGAACTGGGAAGATGCTGCTTGGATGGGCAGATGCCTTTGTGTGGGATGTTATACTCCCCTTGTCACAACAGCCACCAATCCTGAGATTTATTGGGCATATATGAGAATCCATGCAGGCCTACCAGAAACAAAAAGGGTGGAATTTAGACAGAACATAATGTCCCTAAGTGCCATATGTGAGAAGACCCCAAAAGAACAGGTAATGATCAAAAATATTTCAGCAGTACATCTCAGAGACAGAAGTCTCGCTTGCTTGGTTGAGGGGGCAGGCACATGAATCTCCTGAGGAGTCTGCAGTTCTAACAGTGGAGCTCTTCTAATCTGAAGTTACAGTAAGTGGGTGCTTGCAGCATCTGGGTTATACAGCCTTTGTTCTGTAGCTTTTCCTCTGAATTGAAACACTCCCTTCTGGAGGGAGAAAAGAGCTTCCTAAGATGCAGGAAGTAAATGAAATTCACACAGTTCAGGAAGACCTGAAAAGTTACAAGATTCACAGGGCATCTCCCCAAAGTAATAAAAGGAGTTAAAAGTTGTTGGGAGAGGCAACTCTTTGGCCAGTTGAGCTGCCTGCAATATATGCAGGGATCATCAGAGACATAGCCTTTGTGAGTTGTCACCCATGCCTGGTAGACATTTTGGTAATGCAGGTGCCTTGGAGTTACCCATGCTCCTGTTATAATCCTTCACCATACTCCTATAAGTAACCCCAATACATCTACTGATTTATAATCTAGAGTGGATTTGTTTCTTTGGGATGCTATTGGAGCCCTATCTGAAGTGAAGAGATGTTTATTCATGTCCCACCAGGAAAAAGTCATGCAATAGCACTTTACATTTCATGCCCTACTATCCAGTCTTAAATGGCATGCTCTTGTGTATTGGTAAATCTTGTTTTCATGGTCTAAATAGAAGGCTAAGAACTGCTTTTTCTTTTTATAGACACGAGGTGAGTTTTAGATGTTAACATCTTGGCAAAAAGTAGATATCAATTAAATATTTATTGACAACTTGACAACTTTCAAAACTAGAATTTGAGGGCTAGAGAGGTAACTCAGAAGTTAAGTTCAAACTGCTCCTCCAGAGGATCCAAGTTTGGCTCCCAGCACCCATGTTTGGCAGCATACAACTGCCTTTAACTCCAGCGCTAGAGGATCTGAAATCCACTTCTAGTTACCTCCACACATGTGGCATACACTCACACATACAATAAAAATTTAAAAATAAACTAGATTTTTATAAAACTGGCTCTGGCTGTTTACCCATGCATATCTTCTAATGACTGACATACAATGATGACAGTGGACATGGTTGCTGGGAGCTGATTACTATGTGCTTACTTCAGTTTCTAAATAGTCACATATTCAACATTGAATACAGTACCAACTTCACACATTCTGTATCTGGTGCACATTCTCACTGGTGGGGATGCTAGCATTCCACAAACACAAGTGGGATTATTTCGGTAGTTTTGTGTGAAATGATTCCCGATCATCCATACAAATGCACATGTCTACATATGAACGGATACACTGGTGGCCTCTATAAATGAACATCCATAGGTAGTCCAATAGCAGGAACTAGGCTGTTATCATTCAGAGTTGGATGGTAAGAACCAGAGGAAAATATATTAGCTTCAAACTGCACCCCAGTGAGGTGTGGAAACCCCCCTAATACACTTGGTGTCCCTCACATTCCCTTTTAAACTGGGTTTTCTGTCTCACATGATATTGACTGCAGGGCCATATTTTTACACACCAGAGAGTCAGATATATTCATCTGTGAACCTCCTTTCCAGTAACCCAGGTGTGTTGGGAACCCTGCAGCTTTCTATATAGAAGAGTGTTGCACTGTGGGGCTGAAACACATTTGATGCATCCGCCTTGGCATCAAATGAGCATCAAGTGGGGTGAGTAGGGGAAGCCGTGCCGTGAAAGCTCATTTGCTGTACTTCTGACTGTTTGAGGTCCTCCAACAACATATTCTCAAAATGGTCAAATATCACGTATTTTTCTCTCTTAGAAAATTCAACACTTACTTTAAGTTGCAAAAAAAAGAGTTCAACTGAATTATTGTCAACTTATAAAATGAAAATTTAAAACATCTTTAAAAATTTCATTTGCTTATGTGCATTGGGGGTTGCGGGGGTGGAAGTCAGAGGACCACTCACAAGAGTCAAGTCTCTGCTCCCACCATGTGGGCCCTGGGGAGTCAGGCTTGGCGGCAAGTACCTTCACTCACTGGACCATCTCACCATCCCAAGATGGAATTTAAATAATCCTCATGTTTGGTTGATTTTTCCCTTCCTTGTTGGAAGCAGTATCAAACAGTCATGAGGCTCATCCTGTTCAGACTCAAGTGCAGGAGGAACCCAGATCGCTCTGCGTTCCTGGTCTGCATCAGCACAGCACGTGCGCGCATCGAAGGGGCCACTTGGCTTTCCCTCTTCGTGGTAAGTCTTTAACCCCGAGTTGGCAGGAGTGCTATGAGGATGAGGATGGACTTGAACATCCTCTCCGTTTCCCTGCATGAGCCAAACAGAACTCCGGCAGCACCAAGCTCATCTGTCATTTCCAACCACACTTCGGTAACCCACCGGAAATACCCAAGTGTCATTTGATATCATCAGCTTTATATATGAAAAAAAAAATAGGAACGGTACTCAGCACGGTGGGACATGCTTGAAATCCTAGCACTTGAGAGGCCTGAGGACAGTGAGTTAGAGGTCAGCTTGGGTTACAGGGCAGGAATCTGTTTCAAAACAAAACAAGTCTCTCTCTCTCTCTCTCTCTCTCTCTCTCTCTCTCTCTCTCTCTTTCTTCCTCCTTCTCTTCCTCCCTCCCTCCCCACCTCTCTCCTTCTCCTTCTTTCTCTCCATCCCCCTCCCCCTCCCCTCTCTCTGTCTCCCTTACACACTTTCTTTCTCCCCCCACCACACCAAAACAAAAGCTTTCATTACTTTATTTCTCATAGCTTGCCAAATGCAGCTGCTTGAAGGAATAAAGGAATAATTTTATACCTCTTGTAACTGAGGATAAAAAGTAACACATGTAGCATATATATCCTTGAGAAATTAGATTATGGATAAAGAAAGATTTTTAAGCAAATGGAAATGTTAGATGTCATTAGCTTAGAATGTTTTCTAGTTTTCGTTTTTACAAAATCATTCTAAAAAAAAAAAAAAAAGAAAAGTCTGACTTCTCTTATACATGACCACATCTTTGGAATCCACTAAAAATATTAAGGTATCAGTGAATAAAGCAAAACTGCAAGTCATTATCTAGTATTATGATGTAGTCCAAGATAAAATCCTAAGAATTGTGTCTAATTAAAAGAGTAAATCACTTTAGAGAATCCTGGGGTTATTGTGGAAGCCTTGGCTCTAGCAGCCTACTGTTAGCTGATAAATGCCCCCTGATAGATTAGAGTTCTCTTACACCCCATTTCCTAAAGCTGGATGGACTTACACATGCACATAAATATACATGGAAAAGCCACACAAGCAAGCAGGCTCGGTGGACATGGCTCCCACCTCAGTAACTACTCATGACTGCTTCCTAGTCATTCCACATGCTTTCGTCAGTTCATATCAAATTGCCTAGCTGTGCATTTCCAACTGATTTCAGCTTTCAGATCTTGGATCTTGATGTGCCCTACATCACAGTTTTAAGGCCTCACGCTGCCCTAACTTCTCTCGCTCAAGCTCTGCTTTGTTTCAGTCAGGATCTTAGACGGGCCTCTGGCACCACACAGTGTTGAGAAAGTCTGAAGGCCTGCCATGACATCAAGGACAGAGCCTCTCAGCCTGTTCTCCTGCATTCTCCATTAGGGAAAGCCAACTTCGAATAATAGGAAAACTGTTTGTAACAAGGGATAGAAATTTGTCTCTTCTGGTGTTTCAATCAGAAAATAATGACAGCAAGGTTATGGCAAATTGATCATTACTTACTCATTTGTATGAACTAGGACTGCAATTTCTCAAATAACTTACTGGGTCTCATTACTTATCACATTCAAAAATGTTTTATATAAATTATACATAATTTAAAATATCAAATAATAGTAAAGCATTTCTAAAAAAACACATGAACCTCTGCCCTATATGTTCCTAGTCTTGGTCCCCCTTGTTATCATGCACATTCAAAATTTTAATTTTTTTTTCATTTTCAGCTGAGGCCATATTTCTAAATAAGCTGCTAATGTGTCCACCTCTACTCCAGACAATTTTAGGAATTATTTATTAACTTTCAGCTAAGAAAAAGATTCTCCCTTCCGTATCCTTGCACCCTCTTTCCAAAACTGTTTAACACATCTGGAAAGTTGACAGCAAAGATTATCAATAAAGAAAAAAGTAAGTAGAAAAGAAAGTCATAAAAAACAAAACAACAAAAGTTGGGCGGTGGTGGCACACCTTTAATCCCAGCACTTAAGAGGCAGAACCAGGTGGATCTCTGTGAGTTCGATGCCAGCCTGGTCTACAGAGTGAGATCCAGGACAGGCACCAGAACTATACAGAGAAACCTTTCTCAAAAAACAAACAAACAAACAAAAAGTCCTTCAATCACATACACAATGCAATGAAAACATGAGCAACCTACAAACACTTTATTCTATGGGTGCACATGTGTGCAGGTAACCACAGAGGCCAAAAGAGGGCATCAGATCCTTTAAAGCTGGAGTTATTGGCAGTTGTGAACCACCATGTGTGTGCTGGGAACTCAACTTGGGTCCTCTGGAAGAGCAGCAAGTGCTCTTAACTGCTGAGCTATCTCTCTGGCTCCACGAGCAATATTTAAAATTCATGTTCTATCTATCTATCTATCTATCTATCTATCTATCTATCTATCTATCTATCTATCTATCTAT
>CABHPQ010143849.1:19055-29158 GCA_902168405.1 Peromyscus aztecus
TATCTATCTATCTATCTATCTATCTATCTATCTATCTATCTATCTATAATGTCTATAAACAACCTCAAAAGAAAATCTAGTCAAAATCAACTCAAAATGACTACAATGTTTGAATTTGCAGGTTGGTATTTACCATTAGACATTATAGCTATATAGGATAGATTGAAGTATTTCTGTAGAGACACAGAAGAGTTAAGTGCAATTCAGGGTTTGCACTAGATCAGTGGCTCCAGACAGGGAGAAAAGGAAGAGTTGTTAGAATTAGATGAGAATATCATTGCCTTCTAAAACAAAATGTCCTTATCCCTTTAGTGACCCCGATGGGGCTCATAATAAGAGTCATAGTGGGGCCTAATGGAAGAGAGAGACTGCGGCTTGGGACATTTCTGGAACAACATTGTTAATCTGCTTTGTCCTGGCCATTCTTTGAGGATGAGCAGAGAATGTGCACTGTTTGAGAAGTCAGGGGAACTGCACCCTGTTTCCAAGATTATGAATACTTAGTTATTTTCTACTTATTTATTGTCATGTTTTGTTTTCATTGCTTATCAAAGAAACACATTTCATTTACATCTAAACCAATATTAATACATCTATGCTATGTTCCTGGTATGAGGTTTTGGATAGTCAGCTATTAGCATAGCATCTGAGTAAGGACTGATATTCATATACACACACATATATATAATGCATATTCATATATGTTAGAATTTTTAAAATCTAACATATACTTTTATTTTTTAACAAATATACATATGTATATATACTAAATTTTACTTTTATTTTTAATTATGTTTATCTGTGTGTCTGGGAGTAGGGAGAGAGGATTGTCCATATGAGTGTAGTGCCCAAGGAGACCAAAACAGAAGAGAGTGTTAGATTTCCTGGAGCTAGAGGCCCAGCCGCCTGCTGGGACTTGAAGGAGAGTCCTCTGTCACAGAAGTAGAACTGATGAGCCATTTTTTTTATCATGTAATGTTTGCTGATGTATATTTATTATCAATCATCATAATAGTTCACTATTGTGTTAAATACCTCAAACTTAATCTACTTATCACCTCTGGTCCAACTTTGTCATTCAACATTTCTTTCCTCAGTGAAGTGACTTGTGAAGCCACAGGGATGCATATCAGAAGTCTAGAAGGCCGAGATGACCTCTCACTCTCCCTGCCCCCCTCTTCGCCCTCTTCTGTTTCTGCCATTTTTGTCTCTGTGAGGCTTGGTACCATTGTACTACAGTATTCATTCCCCTCAAAGTTGTCTCCCTTTCCTAGAATACAAATTAATCCATGTTATCATTTAAGTCATTTAATAATCCCTTTGCCTGTAAGACAACCATAGCAACAATCTGCCTCGGTACCCACTCTCCTATATGCAGAGCTTCACACAACAGTACATTTTCATGCCCTTTGAATAAAGTCAAATGTAACCATTGGTACAACAGGAATGCGTATGCAAACACACACGTTTATAATGAATATGGGCTGAAAGGTGTGAACTAGTATAAATGGAAACTAACTGGAGATAATCCATTTGACCACCTGTTTTAATTACTTACAATCTCATATTTTCCCACATGAATCTACAGTCACTCTGGAACTACATCTCTCTTTTTGTTTGGTTGTTTTAGAAGAGAACCAACCTTGGGTATCCTGGTAATGAAAATGGCTATTTTGGCTCTTGAGATGCAGGAAGAGGTACTGTGTAATTTTACCACATTACCATCTTTCCTTCTGAACCCAACTGTTCTCCCACTTGTTGGGTTAGTGTTTGAGTTAGGTGATTTCTGGAACAGAGCGTTCCTCTTACCATTTGGTTTAGGCTTTGTGTTGGTGGCAGCATTAGGGTTAGGGTTAAGGACAAGAATAATGTTAGGGTTAGTTTTAGGGTTAGAGTTGAGGTTAGGTTATTTCCAGAGCTTGTCAATGTCTCCTTCATAGTGAACACTAGAGACATTTCAGAAGATTGAATTGATCTCCAGTAACTTTTTCTGGTGAACCTGTCATTCTGCAGACCTGAGTCAGGACTTCCAAGGGAAAGCAACCCCAGGCTCAGGATGAGACCTGTATGTTTACTTCCCATCCTTAGCTTTGACATCAAGATGCTGGTGCTGATGATGTGAGGAAAGTTCTTTAAATATAGAGGACAGTAGGATTCACCTCAATTCATTTACATTTTTCCAGGAGGTGAGCAATGACATTTTTTTCTGCATCCCTGCCAGAATGACAGCTGACCTTTGAAATTTATCTCCTCTAGAGGCTCGACTAGTGGAAATGTGAAGATGAACTTGGTATCTTGCTGCTTTGTGGAGAAATCAAGGGGAGGAAGGGAAAGCTGCTGTCTGATTTCCTCCCAACAGCCCCTTTCAGAATCAAGCCTCTTCCCCAGATGCCGCTCCCAGGGCATTCAATTGCCCGGGTGAACCCGTGGTCACATCAATCAGCTCAGGACTGGAGCAGGTAATGGTTGCAATCATGTTTGAGTTTTGTTCAGATTTCTGTTTTCCCATTTGCCAGCTGTGAGCTGGCATTTCCCATCTGGGATCCCAGAGGTGTTAAAGAGTCTCACAGATGCCTGGGACCCTGAAGAGGCCAGGCAGATGCCCTCTTTTGTCCGTCTTGTCAAAGTAACTGCTCATCTGGCACATTTTTGTTTAACTGAAATAAGGAGGACTCCGTGAGAAGCCTCTGTCTCTTTGTTGAGCACTGTCACCCTGAGCCCACCCACTCTACTGTCGCATCAATTCTATGCCTTCCTTCTTTGCCTAGTGAGGGTGGCAGCCATAGAGGACTTCCCAAGCACACGAAGCTGAATGAAGACACCACACAGGAAGGGTGCATTCCAGGGGGGAAAATATACTCCAGAATATGAGGACTTTGAAACAGAAGTGTTTTTTTAGAATCACAAAAGACCTGCTAAGGAGTGGCCTAGAAAACAGTAAAAACCATCAAGGTCCTAAGTACCTTGAACATCAGCATCTCAGCTACCATCTGCTGCTTCTCTCTGCTTTTTCCTTCTCCAGACATGAACCCACATATCCTCACTGATGTGGCTGTGAGGGCTGGGAAGTCTGGTGAATGGAAAATGAAATTGAGAATGACACATATTAATTTCACTTGCACAAGTCTGAGTGTGTGTGTGTGTGTGTGTGTGTGTGTGTGTGTACACGTGCATATGCACTGTTTTTGCTTCATCAAAATTGTATTCCACCATCATAGGCAAAGCATGCTCCTTAGGGTTAGACCTCTTAGTTGGAGAAGCCGATTGCACTACTGGCTAGTAATCTCTTGGCACACCATTTGACTTGTTTTAATGTCAGTTTTCTTAAGGTATCAATTGAAAACAATGGTTAACTCATAGAGTTGTTTTATGTTACCCAAAATAATGTAGGTGAAGTGTTTAGAATAATGTTCTATGCATAGCATGTGCTCAGTGGATGTGTTTGTTATCAAGGCAAATATCTGATATCCTTAAGTAAGCAGCTCTGGCTTCTGAATTCACTTGTGTAAGATTCTCTAAGATTGTTCTTCCACAGTTTCTTCCTAGCTAGCATCCCTGTGTTCCTCTTCTATTCCATTTGTCCCTGAAGACCCCTGAAGCCTAAATGTTATCTCTATCTTCTTAGCAATCAATATCCATTACACACAGCTTGGGATTACAGATGTCCTGGTGAAAAGCGTTAATGGAGCCTGTCAAGCCACAGCACAGCCATTTCCTCATAGAGCCGGGCTTGAGTCTTCTAAAAGCCTGACCTTCAGTCAGAAAGTGATCAGGAAGCTTCAAATAAGACTGAGAATCTGATCAATATTTCTCACTCTTCGACTGTGATTAGCAGAGGGACATCAGTTGTCACCAATAGTCTACCACAAAGTCAGATACATCACCCAAGTGTCCAGCTTTTCTTTTCATTGACCATTCATTACATATCCTTGCCATGAAGGTCGAAGGGCTCTTCAGGTTTCCATGGTAGCAGGGGGCTACGCGAACTTGCTGACCTTCATAAAAAAAAAAAAAGTGAGTGGACAATACCTAGTAAAAACAAACAAACAAACTTCATCTCCCTTTAGCTTTTAGAAGTCTGGGTTACTGGGGTCTGCTGTGTTAGGGTCAAGAACTGCAGAGCTGAAAGTAAAGCCACTTGCCTTTCTGGTTGGACGGCTCCACTCAAAGGTGTCAGACTGCTGTCTCCTTCTCCTTTTGTTTGATTTCCGTGTATGGCTTCCCGTTGGCCCATAATCTTGGCAATGAAGAAAACAAGAGAGGGGAATTTCGCACCCATTCCCATTTCTGAGAGTGAAGTTAGCAAATTCCTTAGTAAGCTTTTTTCAAGCCATCGCTTTGCAAGTCTGATGAGGTCCGTCTGGAGAAAGACTCGTTCACCTGAAATTTAGCTAGCTGTGTCGCCACCTTGTGTTCCTTCTGTGAACTTCTTTGCCGGAAACAGTTTTCTCTCTTGAGACGGTAGCTCTCCAGTCTCAGGACATCTAAAGTGAGTTTTGAATTCTGTAGTCATTGCCAGAATAGATCGCTTGAGAAAATGGGAGAGAGGCCCATAATGACAGGTATGCTTAATACATGTTTGGGATCCCAGTGGGGACCACAAAAAGTGGGATTTTGTTGTGCTCTGAGTCATCGAGACTATCTTCATGGATCATTTCTACAGTTCATTTTATAGCACCATAGCTTCATTTCCTGACAAAGCTGACATAAAAATATATTTGAGATTCTTTGGCACCACAGCCTTTGGAATATGTCACAGAGTAGATTCTGCCTTATGTGTTGAGTGTTTGAAAGGTGACTGACCACTCCTCACAAAACCCTCTGTGACCACATGTTCCCTCAGTGCACAGTCCCTGATGCATCTGATCATGTTTCAACCACTATATTTCATCCAGATTTTCTATGAGTTGCGCATGTCTGTGTAGTTTATTGTAGGTCAGTGATTTGGGCAGTAGTTTTACCTAAACCCTAGGAACCAATGATCTGTATGTAGGCTGCAGAGCATGGTCACTCTTCAGCTGGTTTTCAGTTCTCACTCTATGTTCTAGCTCTGGTTTCAAACCCCACACAGAGGGGTATATGGATGGATGAGGGATGGACACTTGGATTCATTCTCAGAGCTCCTCTCCATCAAGTGATCTCAGGCTGCTCCACTCCTGGCCTCACCTGCAGCCTGCAAGCTCAGTTTCAGCAAAGTACATCTCTGTTCTGTTTTTCTGCTACAGGTCTTGACACACCTGCATGCAAAGATCTTGCTTTCCTCCTACAGCTCATTGAAGGCCAATTAAAAGTTGTAGGGCTAGAGGTGAAGCTTGACAGTAGAATGTGTGTTTTGCATACACCAAGACCCGAGTTCGATGCCCAGTTGAGAGGGAAAAAATAGCAGTAAACACAGAGACAAAATTAGCTGAAAGATACTGGGACACAACAAGAAGTCAAGTTCATGATAAAACCAGAAGCTGAAGCTTCCTCTACTGTCTAATACATATGCCTTTTCTAAGGACAAATGGGATATGATTCAGCAGCAGATTAGCTTGGGCAATCTTGGAGAGCTATAGGTAAGATGTAAAGGGATTTGCCTATGATAAGACTCCGGGATTATCTGAAGAAAGCATAGCAGGTTAGAACTCTGAAGAGATTGCCTAGTGGTAAATCATGAGACTGGAGCTTGAGGAAAGGTCAGACATAGTTATAATTAGAGAAAGAAGAAATTTGGGAAACAAATAACCAGAAGTTAGTAGTCAATTGAATGTGGAAACTGAGGCAGAAGAAGAAACAATTGTGCTAAACTTTTTAGAAGAGATGTTTGATAGACACCAAAGAAAAACAGAAAAATCAAGGGGGTGATCCTTTTATGAGGGATTTAGATAATACCAAAATGTGTGTACTCTTCACCAACACTTGACATGTTCTGGAGAATCTGAAAGTATGGTTTTCCCTTAATTTTGCATGTTAAGTTATTGTCTGGTGTAGTGGGACTGAGGTGACCAGGCTCAGCCTATCCTGAGTTACTGTGCGCTCTAGGAAATATCAGCTGTGGTTGTGCCCAATCTGATTGACTCCATTTTATGAATTCACAGACTTTACCAGTGTTACCCCATTTTGAGTGTAAGAAAGAGTGAGTCTACATTCTGCTTACACATGTAATGACCAGCCAGACTAGCACACTAGGAGGCACATTTGTGCCAAGCATGAAGGACACCTGAACATGTATAAGACATTATGATGAACACTGGACCATACACTGATCAATCACACCAGATGGGAGCCCTCCTCTCTTATCTCGGGACATAAAAGGAGCACCCCAAGACCAAAGCACGACAAGTAAGCTGACTGGTCACTCCGTCACTTGTCATCAACCTCATTCAGGAAAAAATGAGACAGAAAAGGACTCTAGCCTCTGCCCCCAAGCTTGAGTTCAGTTTCTTCTGCCCATGACATTTGGCCCACTTCAAGCTGACCCTTGTGGCTGTCTGTCAGTACTTGCATTTGACATTTGACCAAACAGTTCTGTACCCATGCTTGGATGAGATCTCCATGGGTAAACTGGGGATGAGGGGTGGGCAGTGGAGGGTAGGGGATAGGGGATGAGAACGTAAGGGAATGGGATTGTTGAGCTGGAACAGGGATGGAGGGGGAAAGCAATGAGAGAGATACCATGATAGAGGGAGATATCATGGGGATAGAGAGAAACCCAGTGCTAGGAAAGTTGCCAGGAATCCCCAAGGATAACCCCAACTTGGACTACTAGAAATAGTGGAGAGGGTGCCTGCACTGAACTATCTTACCCCAGTGATCAGACCAGTGAGTACCCTAACTGTCATCACAGAGCTTTTCTCCAATGACTGATGGAAGCAGACGCAGAGATCCACAGCCAAACACCAAGCAGAGCTCCAGGAGTCCAGTCAGAGAGAGAGAGAGAGAAGAGGGATTTTATGAGCAAGTGCATCAGGATTATGATGGGGAAACCTGCAGAGATGACCAAACCAAACTAGTGGGAACTCATGAAAGTTGGATCAATGGCTGTGGGGCCTGCATGGGACTGGACTAGATCCTCTGCATGGCAAGACAGTTGTGGAGTTTTATCTGCTTGGCGGGGGTGGGGTGGGGGCTTGCAGTAGGATCAGAATCCATCTCTGGTGCATGAGCGAGCTTTTTGGAACCCACTACCTATGATGGGACACCTCGTGCAGCCTTGAGGCAGAGGGAAGGGCTTGGACTTGCCTCTACTGGATGTGCCTCCCCATGGAAGGCCTTGCCTTCTTGTGGGGGAAGTGGGGGGTGGGTTGGGAGGGAGGGCTGGGGGTGGAGAGAGGAGGGAAAAGGGGGATCTTTGATTGGTATAAAATGAATGAAAAAAATTCTTAATAAAAAATAAAATATAGAAAAAGACTTCTCATCTGGCTTCTATGGACTGTTCTAGACACCTACATCAGCTCTCCCCTAGGGACTGTTCCTGGACACCTGCATCAGCTCTCTGCCTCTGTGAGGACAGCTCCTCTGTTCCCTGCAGCCTCATTATACCCTTCTTAGTCATTCTGTAAAATACATAGCAGTATATTATTGTGTATGATCTACAAGTTAATATTAGTAATTATAATAAAATGATAGAACCTGTGACTGTCAATAGCCAGGCCTGCTATCCAGCAAAATCACAGCCAGTGCAACTAAAGTAGCACTTGAATTTGCTGTTATTCGGTACATTCTGACATTGTAGAAAGATACAAATATGTTTATACTTTTCACACAGCACACTTGGAGCAGGACTTCTCACTGAATAATGGAGTTTCTCTTTTATTCCTCATAGATTTACATATGTTTTAGTGTCTTCAGGTGTAAAAACATTACCTGGGGACCCCTTTTTTTTTTTTCTTACACTGCAGAGATGGACCCTAGATGTTTTAGTGGTGAGCTCTACCACTGATCTAAGTCAACAGCCCACACTTTTTCAAGACCAAGTCTCCCTATGTAGCTGAGACTGCCTTGAGCTCACTACACAGCCTAGGCTGGCTTCAAACTTTCTAGTCCCTTGCCTCTTTCTCCCAGGTGCCAGAATTGCCTTTCTCTTCCCCCTCTTCCTCTTCCTCCTCCTTCTTTCTTTCTCATCCCCTTCCACTTCCTCCCCTCTTCCTCTTCTTCTCCCTCCCACTCCTCTTCTCCCTGACCTATCTATACTCTCCCTCCTCTAGCCCCTCCCTTCTCTCCCCCCTCCCATATAAGCTACATCTCCAGCCCAATATTCTCTCTTAAAGAAGCAACTTTGGTTAAATCCATTGATGAGATGCTCTGGAGAGCTGATGTGTGTGGCATGCTGAGTCATGAGGGTTGTTAGGGAATAAACTGCAGCAACGCAGCAGCAGAAACATCACCAAGGACAGGACGCTCTGTTCTTTTCCAGCTTTTATTTCATTGAATCACAAAAAATTTCATTTAGCGTTTGAGATCTTTATTTCAGGATAGGGGAAAAATAGCAAGAGGCTTAACAGTTCCCAACAAGTAAACAGAGACTGTGAGAGAGTGCTCCCACCCACAGGTATCTGTATAAGGAAACAACCCCACACAAAACACAAACCCATGGGCCTTCAGAGATCTGCAGGATGGAAACTGCACATTAAGCACTCAATCGTGTATCCCGGGGCCTCAGAGACCCAGCATGCACACAACGAGGTGGAGGGAACTTTTTAAAATCCCTAACATCTACAGAGCTTCTTACAGAACATTAGAGAAGCAGACCTAGGAAACCAGAGTTTCTAGGAGCCCCTGTACCCCAGGTTGTAGATGGTATGCTATATGACTATTCTGTAGTCAATGGGGCCAATCTTTAGTTCCCTCCACTTTTAGTCAACTAGTATAACTCACTACCCTGACCTTATCTCCCTGGAACTTCTATTGTAGACAATTTCATTTAAACCAGATTTCAATGATGTAGCTTGAAATTCAAAATAGGCACTCTTTTTGTTTGTTTTGATCTATTTTTTTTTATTTTTAGTCCTAGGAGTTGAACCTACAGTGTCCTCCACTCTGCTGTACCACTGAGCTTATTCCTAATGTCCCTAGTCCGTTTTTAAAACTTATGCTTTTGTTAAGGAGTTCTCATCAAGTCATCCAGGCTTGACTTGAGCTCTCTTTGCAGCCCACATAGATCCTGAACCTGAGCTCATCCTGCCTCTGCCTCCAGGGATCCCAGGCCTGGGCCACCACATCTGACCTGAAAGTAAGCGCCGTTATGACCTTAACAAAGTAACCATTCAATCACTAGCCTTGTTTGTTTCTTATATGTGAGGCTTTACATGATCACTGTCCAAGTTTTAATTCTTATAAAAGCGACAAGATTAATATTGTGTAGGCAATTGCTAGATCAGAGAGACTTCCTATTTGGATGTTGAATTAAAGCCCATTGGAAAATTCATACACAAATTTTCTAGAGCTTATGGTCTGTGCTATAGGCTGTGGGTTCTATGACTAAATAATAACAGAAAGAAACTGTTTCTCTTGAACGTTTTCTATCCAGGTAAGGAATATTTGGAAAAACCATCAAAATTTGTTCAGAAGACATCATGGCCGGGATGATCTGCAGGGAGGCTCTTCACCCCAGTCTTGCACAGCCGTTTTGGATATCCAGTTTCAGGTTCTAAACAGAAGCAGATGGTGAAAAATGAGTTGTTTTCTGTAAAATCTGTAAACATGTGTTTCAGTCCCTCTTTTATATCTACAAATTGGGATGAGTTTTATGGATTCTGTTTTACTAATTTAAACTAATTTAAAATTATTTGCTTGTGTGTGTGTGTGTGTGTGTGTGTGTGTGTGTGTGTGTGAGAGAGAGAGAGAGAGAGAGAGAGAGAGAGAGAGAGAGAGAGAGAGAGAGAACACACAGTACAGCTGTGGAGATCAGAGGATAACTTTGGGGAGCTGGCTCTCTCCCTCCACCATGGGGTCCTGAGATGGAACTCAGGAGGCTGGGTCTTCACAGCAAGCATCTCTCCTGATGAACTTCTCCCTGGCCTGTTATTCTGCTTTTATGCACACCCCTTAGAGAGTAGTCATGGTTACTCATGCTCTAAAATGAATGGACGAATCACAAGAGAGACGGTGAAAGAGAAAAG
>CABHPQ010143850.1:5151-37268 GCA_902168405.1 Peromyscus aztecus
CTTTTGTCACTGCTCACTAAGTACTGGGTGTGTGTGTGTGTGTGTGTTCTTATTTTTTTTTTAGCAAAACAATTATGCAGAGTCTGGGCCAGTGAGCTGCAATGTGCTTGGTGATTAGGATGTCCAGAGGAGATTTGCCTGTCGAATATGCGCTACTTTATTCACATAAACCTTCCTTACAATACCATGTTATTATAAAGGTTGTGGCGAGCTCATGGAAGTAGACATCTCACCAAGTAGGGAAGTGTTGGTTGGACAGGCAGAACAAACTTCAGGTTTTCACTGGGAAATCCTCTCCGGTGAGAAAGCCACCACAAGGGCCTTTAGCTATAGCAGGCCAGGAGGATGGCACCACTGAGGTGGTCCCAGAAGGTCCTTGAGAGTGTGGGACAAGGGGCTAATGTTGGCAGATAGGCATGTGAGAACTAAGTAAGCCAGAGTCACACAGTGACAGTTGCAGAGTCCTCTTGCCAATGGAGATCAGCACAGGGGCTTGAGATGTGTCTCAGGAGCATGGTGGTGCAATCCTGGGAACTGTCTACAAAGTTCCAATTTTTGTATTACTCTAGTAGTTACTAGTTTTGGGCTACTGAACCTCCCAGCCTTGGAGCAGGTACATTAGCATACATACCAATGTTTGTCTTGGGCTTGGCTCACATTGGAGCTGCTTTGTGGCTTCCTCCTATCTTGAAAGCATTACATTATTTCAAGTCACACAAAATCGTTTTCAAGTTATATAAAATGGTTTCACTTGTGTTAGTAACAAATTAGAAATAATTCTTATACCTACAGAACTCCAGGTAATCACTAGACAGTAAGAATTGGATGTAATTTGGGATATTTCCTTCTTCTGCCCACTGTTAGCTCAGCAACTAATAATCTTCCTGTCAAAGTTATTGTTAATAATTGTGTCCGGGGCCCTCTGAGCTATGTTACAGATGCTTCTGGAACTTAGGAGGGCTTAAGAGCAGGTTGTGATTTCCCCTTTGAGCCACAGACTGTGGCTCTTAGAAATCACACTGGACTGTTTCTAACCCTTGTCTGATTTTTTTATTCCAAAGAAGTGCAGCAACAGTGAGCTGATAGCCGGTGTTTAACTTATGTCTCATCCTAGTCGACCTGCTACTCTCCCTACAGAAGGTGACGAGCCTGTTGTGACCCTGCTGCTTGCTCACTTGTTTATAGAAACGTGGAATACATGTGTGTGTCTTTTCAGAGGGTTATTGACCCCTAACTAACCTTTGTCCTGGATTATCCAGTAGAATTCCTCAGTAAAAGTTCCAGGTTTTCAAGGTATTGTGGATATTAACAGCATAAAGAAAGATGGGTTGAAAGTAAGGGTTACATCCCAAGTGTAACTGAACTATTAATAATTTTGATTTAATTAATAATTAATCTTATAGTAATTTATAATAGAAGTTTATTATTAATAATTTAATAATTACCCCCTAGAGAGGTGGTTTATTTATGAGAAATATTTGCAGAGGAGTGATGATCCAGCTAGGTTCCGTGGGTTTCCTGTCCTTTGTTGGTAACTTAGGCCCTGTGAGAGGATGCTGGGCTTCTGGAGGAACGCAGCCATTTCTATGAGATGAGTTGAACTCCGTGCATCCTGAGTGTTGGAGAATGACAGCATCCCATGAATAGCTCCTCAGCTGAGGGTTCTAGTCTCTGGTGTTTTGCTTAGACTTCACTTGAGATAATTATATCTAACCCTGTCATAGTTGGGAAACTTAGGGAATCTTGGAGGTGGGTTTTTCTAAGGAAAGTCAATGGAAAGATGAGTCATTACTCAGGAAAAATGAACTGTACAACTTTTATTAGCAGTTCTGATTTCTTTAAAAGCATTTAAATTTTTGTTTTAGATTTAGAAAAATCGTGTGTGTGTGTGTGTGTGTGTGTGTCTGTGTGTGTGTGTGTGTGTGTGTGTGTGTGTCTGTCTGTCTGTCTGTCTGTTTTGTAACTGCATGCCCATTGTGGCCAGAAGAGAGAGTAGATCCTGGAGCTGGAGCTACAGATGTTGTGAGTGGCCCCGTGCTGGGGGCTGAGCTTTGGGCCTCAGTAACAGTACAAGTGCTCTTAGTCACCCAGCTCTCTCTCCAGCCCCAGTGTTTTGTCTTGTTTGAGACAAGAGTCTTCCCCTGTAGCACAAACTGGTCTGGAACCCTTGGTGATCTCCTTGCCTCAGCCTCCTGAGTCCTGGGATTACAGCTGTGAGCCACCATGGCCAGCAGCATTCAGAATTTTTTTAAGCACTATGTGCTGTAGGATAACTTTTCCTTGGGGTTCTGAGAGCTGTTAATTCTTTCTCAGTGGTTCAAACCCTGAAGTCCTGTACTTCCTTCCACTTTACCTGATTTTCATTTTGTAATAACCCATTTTAAGCACATTCTGGCAATAGGATTCTGTGTCAATCATTTGGGAGACTTGCTTCCAGTTCAGGTGCTGTTTTTGTTCTTTTGGGGGGTCCACCACCAGCTCCCAAATAAATCACACACAGAGGCTTATTCTTAATTATAAATGCCCGGTCTTAGCTTGGCTTGTTTCTAGCCAGCTTTTCTTTAAATTATCCCATCCACCTTTTGCCTCTGGGCTTTTCCTGTTCTCTTACTTCTATAAATCTTACTCCTACTCCATGGCTGGCTGTGTGGCTAGCCCCTGGTGTCCTCTTCCTCCTCTCTAGTTCCTTGATCTCTCCTCCCAGATTTCTCCTTCTATTTGTACTCCCTGCCTGCAGCCCCACCCATCCTTTCTCCTGCCTTGCTATTGGCCATTCAGCTCTTTATTAGACCATCAGGTGTTTTAGACAGGCACAGTAACACAGCTTCACAGAGCTAAACAAGTGCAGCACAAACAAAAGTAACACACCTTAGAATAATATCCTACTACATTCAGTCATGTGGCCTCTCCCAGGATGCCACCCTCCTACGACATGTGGCACTATTGCCTGACTCTGGCTTCTTGGGAATCCTTTGGTTTCAGTACACTAAGGGTGCTCCTGCCCAGCTGATTTCCCTGCATACTCTCTTGTGTCTGGTCTTTCACTTGCCTGTTCCCTGTCTCTCTGCTTTGTGCTCTCCCTCCCTTCTTCTTTCTGTTTATGTTCTAGAATTTCTTCAGCACATCATTTTTAGTCTCTTGTGATCCTGTGCTTCCCATGTCTAAGGACAGGCACCTCAACACAGCCTCAGTGTCACATGTCACTACCTCAGACTGGCTCCTTTCCCCATCTAGTTTCCAAGTCTAGTTAAGCTGCTTTTCTAGATGCCAGAGACCCATAGCAGCCGCCTTGCCCTTTCCTCAATATGCATATGTATGCATGTACACACTTATATTCCTCCTCAATATGCTTGTGTATGCATGCACACACTTGCATACTTCCTCAATATGCATGTGTATGCATGCACACACTTGCATACTTCTTCAATATGCATGTGTATGCATGCACACACTTACATGCTTCCTCAATATGCATGTATATTCATGCACACACTTACATGCTTCCTCAATATGCATGTGTATGCACACACACCTGGGTCTGTCTCCCAGTCTTTGTGGTTCTTCTTTGTCCCACTCTTCATTTCTCCTGCTACTTCCCTGAAGCATTAAGTAAACCTGTTGATAGTCTCAAATATGGCTGTGTTAGTTTCCTTTCTGTTGCGGTGTTAAAATACCCAACGAAAAGCAACTTAAGGAGAAAAAGGTGATTTTAGCTCACAATTCCAGGTTAGCAGGAAACTAAAGGTGGCAGGAACTTAGAGCAACTAATCAAATCCATCCACAGTTGAGCAGAGAGAAGTGAAGGCATGCAAGTTTACTGTTCAGCTCACTTTCCTGACAGTCTAATACAGCCCAGGACCTAGACCCAGAGAATGGTGACCTGTCCTCTCACATCAGTTAACATAATCAAGGTAGTCCCACAGACACACCCGCAGACCCATCTGATCTAGACAGTTCCTCATTGAGACTACCTTCCTACTTGATTCACAATCTTTAAATAGACAGTTTAACCTTACCATCCATCCCCAGGTCCTTCAGCATCTTCTGTCCCTGTCCCACGTTCACCTCTTTCCATAATTGGTCTTTCCTAATGTAATTCCCATTTTCCAAACTCTTTTTCTTCTCAGTTCCCCTCTCTCACCCTCTCCCCTCCCATTCTTAACTTTCTTTGGGAAGGTTCTATATGGACGACCTCAAGAGTTCTCTGTCACCCTTTCCTCTGCCTTCACAGGGGGGGCTTATGGGATCTGTTTTCCCATAGTGCTTAGCTCCTTTTCTTTATCTGATGGTTTATGTGTCTGTCTGTCTGTCTGTCTATTGAGCTGGGTCTATGAACTCCTTGAGGGGAAGGAGTAGGTCAGATTTTCTTAGTCCACCCTCACACACAGTGGTCACTCAAAAATGTTTGCTGGGTTAACCATTCGCCCAACAAGTCAGCCAGGGCTTTTCACCCGCCGTCCAGCCTCCTGGTCATGCTCTATAGCTGGAACCCTGTCTCCTTTTGCTCCCAGCCCAGGTCCTGTGTGCTGTCCGTAACACACTTCACTGAGTTATCATCACTTGTCCCAGTTGGGTTGAGTGGATATGGGATTTTTAAAGCACGAAGGTAACCTAGACACTCGCTCTTCCCTAGTAGTTCCACATGTCCTCATCTGTTCTGGAAGTCCGAGGCTGTTACTCACTTGAGGCTCCCTGTGGCTCAGCAGCTGGATGCAGGGTCAATGTGAGGTGTAGGAGGGTTCAACCAACCAACTTGCCTCCCCTCCCCCTGTTGCCTTCCCGCCCTCCATTCTTGTCTCCTTTCCTTCTACCTCCTTTCTTTGCCTTTCCCTGGTCCTCTTTCCATCACCTTTCACTTTCTCCTTTCTCTCCCCTTTTCTGTCTCATCTTTCTTTACCTCATGCTAGGTGAGCATTCTGCCACAGAATGCATGCTGTGGCATGTGACGTATGTGAAATGTGAGTGGCCATGACAGCCCCCACCCCATTCTTTTGTAAGAGCACCTTCTCATTAGTCTGAGGAAGCAGCGCAGCAGCAGCAGCAGCAGCAGCAGCAGCAGCAGCAGCAGCGACCATGGTCCTCTGTCCTGGTCACTTGCTCCTGAGGAAGACTTTCTCCTCAGCTCTGGGGGAGAGACTCCCTGTTTCTATTTGATCTAGATGCTCAGCTCCACTGTCCTCTCACAGAGGAAGCCAGAGTGCTTCCCCATAACTTCATGGAGGAATGCAGACCCGGGGGTGCACACTTGACTCAGGCACCTTAATGCCCAAGTCACTTTTCCTCCCAGTGGCAAACCAGAACCACCTTATGAAGGAGGGCCGAGGATGTCTGGCACCGTTGTTGGTATCCTTCTTGGCTGTGAGGAAATGGCACAGAGCGCTTCCCTCAGATTTATGAGCCAGTATTCATCATAACAATCTGCAAAACTCACTGTGTGACAGTGAGTCAGGCTCTTTGTGATGGGATGTCTGCAGGGGAGGGTGGGGAGAGAGGGCTGAATAACTGTCTCCTTTGCCTCCTCTCTAAGCTGAATCATTTTACAAACAGGAAACAATTCATAGGTTTTGTCACGGTCATTATACAAATAGGAACCGGAAGAACTTGACAGAGAGGAGCAGCACCTCCATAACAAAGTTCCTTTTCAGGGGACAGTGCTGGAGTATGTGAAAACAAGCTGGATTTAGCTCAGTGGTAGAGCACTTGCCTAGCAAGCACAAGGCCCTGGGTTCAGTCCTCAGCTCTGAAAAAAACATAAATAAAAAAATAAAAAATAAATAAAAAAATAAAAAGCCGGGCAGTAGTGGCACATGCCTTTAATCCCAGCACTCGGGAGGCAGAGCCAGATGGATCTCTGTGAGTTCGAGGCCAGCCTGGGCTACAGAGTGAGTTCTAGGACAGGCTTCAAAGCTACACAGAGAAACCCTGTCTTGAAAAACCAAAAAAAAAGAAAAAAAAAAAAACAAGCTGGAAAAGTATTTTATATACTTATTAAAATGAATGGAAAACAAACATCATTTTAGGGATCATACTACCTGGTGAGCAGACTTTGTAATGAGTTAGAAATATAATCAATTTCTCTGCTACATAGAAATATTATGTATCTCAGATATAGTATCTTTTAAAACAGTACCTGGCATGTGTCTTCTTTCACCCTTATTTTTTTCTATTGTATTTTAATGCAGTTTTAAATTTTTCTTACAGCTATTTCTAGCCTTGGTCTCATTTAAAAAGGTGTGTGCATAGGATGCATGTGAGTGTTGCATGTGCTTGTCTATGCTGGGGAAGGTGTCATTTTCTCACTGACTGTGGGGGACTCAAGGAAGGGCCCTTTTGACTTTGGAGGTTCTGGTTCGGGAGTGGTATGTCCTTGCATTTTACATGGTTAGTGTTTTCTGTTACCTTTCAGCTTACTGGAAATAGATGTTTAGAGAGGCTTTGTGTAAGTCATGTTTAAAGCTTTCATTTTGAATGTGAAACCTCTTAACCTTATTTCTTATTTATTCATAGCTATTCAAAACCCACTAATACAGAATTGGAATTTAATTTGAGAGGGGTTGGGAAGCAGCTTTGCTTTGGTTGAGTTTACTCATATGTGAAGAAACAGTCTACAGAAGGTGCCAGGATTAAAAATAATGAACCGTAGTGACATAGTTTCAACTGTTAAAGGCAGGAAAGTGTTAAAGGCACATGCTGATTTCTGGATGGGTTGATACGAAAGCTATGATGAATTCATGGATCTGTCTAGCCCTGTCCAGATAATGGAAAGTCCTACATTGAGTGGCAGATTAGGGGCCAGGTGTTCAGCTTTCAGCACTCTATCTCAGGACCATAACTGAGTACTGAATGCATGAATGAATAAATGAATGAATGAATGAATGCATGAATGAGTAAATGAATGAATGAATTAATTAATTAATGAAAAATTTGAGGGCATGTTCTGTTTCATCTTTAGAAATAGAATCTTTTAAACCTCAAAGACAAACTTCTAAGTCAAGGATTATTTCTCATTTTACAGGTAAGAAGAGTTTTTTTTTAACTTTAGGCTTTTCAAGCCATAGTCTCTGTCTATGATAGCAAGCAATGGATTGTGCATTCTAGAATCTTCTTGTTTAGAATACAGGCTCATGGCAGAGTTCCACATGGACAGAAATATGAACAGACACTGGTTTTGTGGCAGCGAGATCCAAATTTCTGATTTTGCTTGACATACTGAAAAATGCATCCATGTTAAAGAGTGTGAAAAGGCTCAGGGGATGGCTGAGGAGAGCTGCTATCCTGAAGAGCCAGGTGGCTGCCCAGTGAAGCCATGACAGGGGGCGTGGGAACATCTTCTAGAAATAGACAGCTTTCTCTGTTGAAGAGAAGTTTGTCCTTTTTTCTGTCAGGTTGTCTGAGTTTGTAGGGTGGGTACCTAGATATACATTCTAGGTCTTTGAAGTTTTGGCATTTCTCTTTGGATGGGAGAAACTGGTAAAGTAATTTAACCCGTGGCTCTATTTTAAACATGGCTTGAAGTAGTTCTGGGGCTGTGTTATGTCAGAGTTGAAGGAGCCGTCTGTCCTCCCCATCTGGCTCTTGGACTTTGCTTAGGAAATAGTTCTGTTTTAGTACTAAATATTTCTTCACTATTGAAGGGTTGTTTTCTAAAGAACTTTTTTTTTCTTTTTAAAATAAGATTTATTGTTTTTTTTTATATGTGTGTGTCTAGCTATGTGAGCGGTGTACACATGTGTGTTCAAGTGCCCACAGAAGACATGTAGGATCCTTTGGAGCTGGAGTTACAGACATTTGTGAGCTGTCTATTGTGGGTGCTAGGATCCATGCTCTGGTCCTCATCAGAGAGCAGTAGGCACTCTTAACCCCTGGGCCATCTATCTCTCCAGCACTGGGAACTGAAACTTTCAGACTGCACATTAAAATTAGAAGTAATTACGGACCATATTACAGAAGCATGGAGTGAACCCATGTCGGGATCTAGAAGATGAAAACCCTGAGTAAGCTGGCCATGTAGAAATGCAGAGAGTAGTTAAATGGCTATTTTAAAAGCATAATAGGAGTCTTTCAAGGAATTTGAGGTAGGCTTACTATAAAGACATGATTTAAGATTTATAAACAATCCAAAATGACTTGAAAGCACAGATATACCTTCATACTTTTCTGTACCACTCAGCTTTGCCAGTCACTAAATGTGTTGAATGTGTTGTGTGAGGAAGTGAAGACCAAGATGGATGAACAGATATCAAGAAGGGGCTCTGCTGCCTGCACCCAGAAAACTGCCTGAAGACAAACTCCCCTTTGCTCAGGGTCTTCTGCTGTTTGTGATACCGTTGCCACCTTCCCTGTGGATCGACTGGAATAGTGGTGTTTCCACAGTCTGTCTTCCTGCTTAAGCCATCCATGTCTGCTCTGCATGGCCTTCACTCATGCTGGCATCTGCCTGTTTGCCGTGCTGGTTCTAGTTCTAGCCCCAAATACTGACTTCCACGCTGCCCAATCTACCCCATCAGTGCCAGTTCCCGAGACCACAACAAAACACCAGCTTAAACAATGCACACTTACCTTCTTGAATTTTGTAAGCTGAAAGTCGGGGATCCAGGTATTGGCTGATTTAGACTGCTCCCAGGTCACTCTCCTGGTGTGAGCTGGCTCCCTTTGCCACCTCCACACTTGGTGTACAGACCCCTGTGCCCCTTAGATGTCCCAATTTCCTGTTATAGGACACCATTCTTATGAAAGCTGAAGAGAAGTGTGCATTCGAATTTTCTGGACGTGGAACCAGTCCATTCCCCAGA
Organism: Peromyscus aztecus; assembly: GCA_902168405.1. Lineage (NCBI taxonomy): Eukaryota > Metazoa > Chordata > Mammalia > Rodentia > Cricetidae > Peromyscus > Peromyscus aztecus. Next base: position 13,944 of record CABHPQ010143850.1, read on the forward strand.
CAGCATTCTGTTGTTGTTTTTTCACTCTTTGGCTTTTTACTCTTTGCTCTTTTGGGGGCCCTGCCCAAAATAAATAAATCACACACACGAAGGTTTATTCTTTCTTATGAATGCCCAGCCTTAGCTTGTCTTGTTTCTTGCCAGCTTTTCTTAAATTATCCCATCTACCTTTTGCCTCGGGGCTTTTACCTTTTTCTATTTCTGTATATCTTTCTTTTCTTCTTATTTTGTGTCTGGCTGTGTGGCTGTGTGACTGGCCCCTTCTTTTCTCAATCCTTCCTCCTCTTATTTATTCTCTCTGCCTGTCAGCCCCACCTATCCTTTCTCTGTTCACCTATTGGCCGTTCAGCTCTTTATTAGACCAATCAGGTGTTTTAGACAGGCACAGTAACACAGCTTCACAGAGTTAAACAAATGTAACATAAAAGAATGCAACATATCTTTGCGTCATTAAAACAAATGTTCCACATCATAAACGAATGTAACACATCTTAAAATAATATTCCACAACAGCATTCTACCCCTCAAACCCTATGAACAAGGCTTCCTGCGACGTCTCTCTGTTCCACTTACTCAGGTGATGTCATCAATAGCATGAGGATTTGCTCACCTCAAAATTATCAGTTTCAGCAAGACAGGTAGGCACAGACCTTAATGCTTAGCTACTCCAGAGGCTGAGACAGTTCAGGGTCCTCCTGAGCTATGCAGCATCTTCAAGGCCAGCCTGAACCACAGAAAAGAACCTTGCTTCAACATTTAAAAACACAGAAAAAGGTTGGGAAGGTAACAGCTCTGTGGTAGAGCACTTTCTAGGTGCTGTGGTTTGACTCTGTAACGCCCTCACAGGCTCATGTGCTGGAACACTTGACTCCCATCTGGTGGTACTTCTTTGGGTGGTGCTAGAACCTTATGGGGTGGGGCCTTGGTGAAGGAAGTGAGTCACTGGAAAGCCAGCCTCAGTTACATTCTGGCCTCTGTTTCTTGGTCCACCAAGATAAGCAGGCAGCTCCATAGACCTGTCACCACCACCTCATTTGAATGTAAGTACCGCTTTAGAGGCCCTGTCTCCAAATACAGTCAGTACTAGGGGTTGAGCTCACAAATATAACTTGGCTTTTAACACCATCTTATCAGCTGGGCTTTGTGCTTTGCTGGAGAATTTATTCAGATACCCTGTCTAGTTGATACAGTTGAGCATTATTCTCTTCTGTTCAGAAAAATAAGACGAACTTCTCAAGGGGAAACCTGGTGCATAATCCCCTAGCCACTTAGTGGTCCATCGGAAGCAGAAAACACAGGATAGGAAACTTAGAATGCAGGTTCTAGTAGTAAATAGCAAACGTTCTAGAAACAGGATTGAGAATCCTGAGGAAAGAGCAGCAGCATGAGGACTAGTGTGGGAGTGGTGGCATCCAGCAGCTGTAATGGGACAGGAGCATTTCTCAGAGCCGTACTGTATAAGAGAACTGTGTTTTCTTCAGGAGAGCTCCATGTGTTAGCTTCTTAGGCCAGGGCCCACCTCAATTGTTTAGATGTTACCTAGGGCTGTTTTTCATGGCAATGGCCGCAATGCCCGTCAAAGCCTAAAGTTTTTATTGTCTAGCCCTTTACAGAGTGTTCACTGATACCTGGTTCGGGCTTTATTTCTGTTTTTATTTTTACTTCTCGATCATGGTGTTACTGTTGTTCCCACTATTAAATCTGATATAATATGATCATGACTTTTATTTATCAGCCTTTTGAGCAAAATTGCTATCTCCAGGCTGATTTCTTATTTTTAAATGTTTATTAATTATCTAATGTCATGTAATACATTGGAAGCAGATTTCCCACTAAATGGCATAAAAGATAAAATGGTGACAATAATTTATTTATCTATTTATTATCCCAGGGTGTCTTAGGGTTTCTGTTGCTGTGAAGAGACACCATGATTGCAGCAACTCTTATAAAGGAAAAACATTTAATTGAGGTGGCAGCTTTCAGTCTCTGAGGTTCAGTCTATTGTCATCATGGCAGGGAGGGAGCATGGCACCATGCAGGCAGGCATGGTGCTGGAGAAGGAACTGAGATTCCTACATCTTGACCAGTAAGCAACAGGAAGTGAACTAAGGCACTGGGTGTGACTTGAGCATATATGAGACCTCAAAGCCTGCCTCCACAGTGACACACTTCCTTCCACAAGGCCACACCTACTCCAACAAAGCCACACCTCCTAAAAGGCCCACTCCCTTTGGAGGCCATTTTCTTTCAAACCACCACACAGGGATTGGTTGAACACATGGCCTTGTGCATGTTGGGTGTATTGACTGCTTCTCACTGCAACAAAATACCTGATCTGAAGCAACCAAAGGGAGGAAGGCTTTGTTCTGGCTCTTTGTTTCAGGAAGTGCAGCACACTGTGGGAAGGAAGCATTCTGGAGGCAGTGGCTTGTGTCTGTGGCAGTAAGAAAGTGAAGCTGTTTGCTTACTTGGAGGCACGTGGGGAAACAGAATGGTTAGGTCAAAAACAGGACTATAACCATAAGACACCCTTTCTCCCACTCCACCCCCAGCAACCCACATTGTCTTATGATGCTTCACCTCCCACAATAGTGTCACCAGCAGGAGACCAAATATTCGAACCCATGAGCCTGTGGGGGCATTCCACATTCAAACCATAATCTCCTACCTGTGGCTACCATAGGCTCACAGCCATCTCAGATTGCAAAATACATTCAGTCCATCATCAAAAGTCATCATAGTCTTACTGTTCCAACACTGTTTAAAGTTCCAAAGCCCAAAATGGAGAAATGGGCCGAACAAGGAAATGATGAACTCAGGCAAGATAAAACCCAGCAGAGAGAACAAACTGCCTGGTTTTGCCAAACCCTGTCCAGTGTGGCCCCACCTGTCCTACTCTGCTGCCCAAAGCACGCAACCTTTCTCTTGGCTACACTTAGTACCTGCACCTCTCCTTGGCAGATGGCCCACATCCCTGGCATCTATTACATCCTAGGCTCTCCACTGCAACTAGGCTTCATACACACAGCTTTACACAGTGGCCTCTCGGGGCCACCTTATGAAGAATCCGGCCCAGCTACACCTTGCCTAGCCGTGGTGGCTTTCTGGAGCTTTAGGTCTCTGTGATCTTGTAATTCTTACATTTTGAATGTCTGCAAAACTAGTAGCACGTGGTTAAATTCTGCTGCCAGTGCTGCAGCTTGACCACCTTCCCTACAGCTGCAGTAGCCTTCGTGTGCCCTGTTGGCTGAACACTTCCCTTGAGGCTGTGCTTGAACTTGGAGCCTCTGCTGCAGCACTAGCGCTTGATGGCCAAAGTCTTGCCCTGAAGGCATCTTTTTTGTCTCAGCCGACTGAACAGTATCTCCTTGCAGTAATCTCTTTTGTGGTCACTGCAGCTGTATCTACAGCACTTTGTTCCCTGCCTTAAATCCAGCCACCCTCTTTTTGGTGCCAAATTGCTAATTTTTCCTGTATGTTCTTTCTCGATATAAATCTGGATAAAAGCATCAAGCAATAACCATATTGTACGTAGCCTGGATGCTATGCTGTTTGAAGATTCCTTCCTCAAACAAATTAGCCTGTTATTTTTTAATTCAGCCTCACCTGACTTTTTTAGTAAGGCTTGGGCGTAAGGCAGCAAGACACTTTGCCAGAAGGTAACACAAACGGCTTTGAATTTCCAGTAGAGTCCTTATTCCCTTGGAGAGCTCATGAACCTTTTCATGCCTACTTGGCGTTCTGGTTTTCCTTATCCTCATCAGAATGACCCGTTAAGTTTTGCTTTCAGCATTCTGGGGCTTCTTGAATCTACAGCTTCAGACTCTGCCATATTATTCCTACAAACTAGTTCCAGAGCCTGTGAACCACACGGCCAGGTTTATCACAGTGAGGATCCCACTTGTTTTTATAGGACAGGAGTTTACTAGGCAACCCTGGCTTGCCTGGAGCTCACTGACTTGCTAGGTGTCCCAAACTGGCCTTGCATGCTCAGCAGTTCCCTCTGTGTCTGCCTCCAAGGTGCTAGGAGTTCATGTGCGCTCCACTTATTAGTATCAATTTTTAATATTGCTTTTCTGTGACCAAATATTTGAAAAGAAGCACCTTGATGGGGGAGGTGTTATCTTGGTTCATGGTTTGAGAGTATAGTTCATCATGGCCGGGAAGGTATGGGAGTGTCGCTGAGGGGAAGTGCCAAGGCTTGAGTTCTGTCCCATGCCAGGTCCACAGATTCTGGGAGATGGTAGAAATCAGAAGTAGACTTATCTCTTTTTTCCTTTTCTTTCTCCACTCTCTATTCACTCCCAAACTGGAACCCTTCTTCCTGGGTCAGGCTTCCAATAGTTCCACACTGGCTGCGGTGGTAGGTAGTTAAATGTTAACTGGATGCCTAGAAGGCAGACCTCCAGCACAGCTCTGAGAATGTCTGGGAGGGATGTCTTGATGTTAGTCGACGTGAGGAGACCCGTCTTAATCGCACGTGGGCATCCCTTGAGCAGGGGAGCCGGGACTGTGTAGAATGGAGAGAGAAGCTGAGCGCTAGCATGCCTGAGCATGCGCACGCGGCTCCTGCCGCCGTGACTCCCCTGCCACAGTGGACTGACTATAAGCTGGGACTGTGAGCCACACAAACACTTTGTCTCTTGAGTTGTGTTTTGTTTTATCACAGCAACAGGGAAAAAAACTCAGACACTGGTGGAGGCTGTCCACTCCTTGAGTGGAGGCTCTTCTCATCCACCAATCAGAAACCTTCAGACGCCTCGCCAGGAAGTCAATCTGCACCCCAACTCCCTTCCCTTTCATAGCTCATCCTTGAACACAGTGTGTGGCAGGCCCTCCCCTGGGGGAAAAGGAAAAACCGTTGGGATATCTGTTTGGTTACACCTACTTTGACTATTTTCCAGACCTGAGTTACTTTTGGCTATGTTTAATGATGTAGAACTGGAGAGCTTTTGTGTTTCCGAGTTCTGGAGAACCTGGGCCTGTGTGCCGCTTCCACAAGGGGCCGGGTGTTCCCTAAGAGCTCTGTTTTTCTGGAAGGAGCCTAACACACCTCTGGCTGACAGGGAAGCGGTGGAGGTGAAGGTGGCCTGCCCCGCAGGCGGCATCTTCTCCCAGCTTGAGGAGTTTAACATGGGTACACCTCAGGGGGCCTCATTGCCTTGAAAACAGATGCAAGCTGTTTTCCTGAGAAGGTGCGTAGTATCTTACCAGGTTCTCATGGTCATCCATAGTCCAAAATATGGTAAGAGGAGAGAGTCATGGATGTGGAAAAACTGTCTTCTCACAACCCAGCTAGCTGTCACTGGCAATCTTTTTGAACCGCATCACTCGCAACATGGAGTAACTAGATTGTGTGTTGGTGTGAGTCCATGAGAAACAGCTCCAGGAAACTTGGTTCTCTGTGAATTGTGAGGTGCGTTTGCTAGAAAGGGTGTAGAGGAGACTGACATTCAGGTACAGTGTGCAGTCGCATGGAAGGAACAACTTGTAGTGTTCATAGTGATTAGGGTCATGGCAGCTAAGAACACATGGTGCCATTTCAGAGGAGCTGGGAGGCAGAATTTTGTATTTTTTTTTTTAAAGACAGAGTTTCTCTGTGTGTAGCTCTGGCTGTTCTGGAACTCCCTCGTAGACCAGGCTGGCCTTGAACTCACAGAGATCCGACTGCCCTTGCCTCCTGAGTGCTGGGATTAAAGGCATGCACCACCACCGCCGGCTGGAATTTTGCATTCTTAACACAAAATGATGATGCCATAAATTTTCCATTATATTATTGCATACATCACTGGGTGCTTGGGATTTAAAAATCAAATAAGATGAGGGCCTTATGACTTATATGTATTGTCTGGCAGGGCAGAAAAGAGATTAAATCAATAAACATGATAAAATATTGGAGACAGTATTGTGTTATAGAGCCCAGGCTGACCTTGAACTTGAAATCTTCCAGCCTCAGCTTCCCAAGCACTAGAATTAAAAGTGGGTGTTCAGCTAAGAGGGCACACTTCAGTAGGGGAAGTTAGGCATGGATTCAGATAGGAGCTCCCTCCGAGCAGAGGGTTAGAAGTCAGCAGGTTTTTACCAGGCATGCAGGGTGGGTGAGGGTGTGAAGACTCAGGAGGCGGGGTTAAGTGTGTTGTATTCCAGGAGCTATGATGCGTTTGGGATGGCTGAAGTAAGGTGAGAAGCAATACCAGCCTCGGACTGGATTGGTATGGGTCCTACAAGCCTTGCTGAGTGACTTGCTGTTCATCTTAAGGCAGTAGGGGGTATATTCTTAATAGTCTACAGTGGGGGGGGGGTCTAGTCAGAGGGATGGCCAAACAGATCTGGGCTTTTGGATGGAGGGCGGGAGCTGCAGAGTTAGGAAGTTACTGTGGCTGTCCAGGTGAGATTGCTTATTGCAGAGTATTTGTGTATTCACATGCATCTGCTCTGGAACGGAAAGCTCTCCATTTATTAAGGGAGGAAAGGAAATTGTTGATTAATACCAAAAACACCACCCCATTACAAAATGCACACACACCTCAGCTATGTGCTTGTGTGATAAGTTCAAAGATGGAGTCATGGCAAGGGTGCATACTGAGCTGCAAACAAGGTCTGATGACTTTGGAGGGAGCTGGGATTAGGGAGAAAGAGCTGAAGGGGAATCTTCTGTGCTAACAGATGTGTGACTGTTAAGAAAGAATATATCCATGTATGTGTGGGATGTTCTGAGATGAGTGAATGACAGGTGAGTGTTGGGGGAAGCTTTATATACTGAACTCTGGAGTGCTGGACTGTGCTGTGGAGAGCTAGACAGCAGTGTTCCTGTCTTTGAACAAGTAGAGTTTTGGTTCAAGTCTTCTGTCCTCAGTCACCTGGTGAAGGGGACCAAGAAGTAGACAAGAAGCCCACCTCATGCTCCTCCATCTCTCCCATGTCTGACCACCTGATTGCAGAGCAGCTCTGCTTACAGGAAGCCTGTATTAATTACGGTCCTGCAGAGAGACAGGACCAGCAGGAGACTTGGTCAATCAACAGATTAATGGATAGGTAGGTTAATTTTAAGGAATGGTGTATGATATTATAGAGGCATCCTGGGAAGGACACTAGAGGAGGTCTGATGTGGTCCAAGTCCAAAGCCATTGCTGTCAGAGCCTGTCCTTCTATTCAGGTCGTTGACTGAATGAGGCCAGCCCACATAAGGTCAGAATAGACTTAGACTTGAGTGTCCCAAGAGGAAACTGAGTAACCCCAGGCTCCCCATGTTAGTCAGCTTCCTGTTCCTGTAACAATCAGAGACAGTCAACATATGAGGAAAAAAGGTTGGCTTTGGCTGACCGTTTTAGAGGGTTTGGTCCATAATGGGTTGGTTGGCTCTGTTGCTCCTGGTGCTGTGGGAAGGTAGCACACTATGGTGGGAGTGTGTGAGGAGCACAGCTGTTTGCCTTAGGCCAGGGTGGAAAGAGAGTGGGCTGATGAGCTGTGAAGCCTTGATGCTGTCAAGGTCAAGGTACCCAATGGCCTGAAGATCTCCCGCATTGCTGATCACACCAGCCTGGACATCCGTTACTGCCGATGTGTTTCTGCTATGCTCAACTGTGCCAGTGTAGGACAGAAAAGGCCAGGTAGCCTTAGGGACCCAGAGTGCTGATAACTGCACATTGCAGTACTGGAAAGGAAAAGCAGAGGGGTGGAGTGGCAGCCGGCAGTTAGGTTGCAGGGACAAGAAGCTAAGGGCAGTGGCTTCTAAGAGAAAGATGGAACCACACTGAATGGGCAGAAGCAGGGACTGGACACTTCTCCTTTGGAGTTAAGGGACCCAGCTGTAGAAAGAGGCTCTGACCGGCAACACTATAGATCTGGAGTGTCACCGGCAGAAGTCTGGCATGGCTCCAGCCCTGGGCTATCCTTTCTCTTCCATTACAATCCCATTCTGCTTTCACGTTGTTTTTGCTTTTCTCTAGATTCAGCAAATGAGAGAAAATACAATGCTCACCTTAATCTGATTTATTTTGTGAGTATCTCCAGTTCAACTCATTTTCCTACAGATATCCTATGTTCTTTATTGTGGCTGGATAATACCCCATCATGTCCATTTTCCATGTTTTCTTTATGCATTCATGTAGTGATGGACCTGTAGGCTGTTTTCACATGGTGGTGGTTATGAGCAGTGCTGTGATGGTGAGGCAGGGTTAGATCGCAGCAGAAAAGGGCTTGTGGTGAAAACAATGTAAATAGATGTTTAGGCAAAAGGGGAATGGAAAGGTTAAAACAGTGATGCCAGGAACACTGAGGGTAGAAACAAAGACCCTTGCAGCTGGGTGTGAGATAGCCAAGTGGCCCATAAAAGACAAACAGGCTTTAAGAAGAAGGCCAGTGATGGCGGGTTTGCTGGCTAGCTTCCGTGCGAACTTTCCCCTTTGGGAAACACATTCTAGGTCCTATTTCTTATCACATATTCTTGCTTTAATACATTGCTTCTGGTGCAGCTAGTTCAATAGTCGGCAATGGAGTAAGGATGGTTGATAACAAGCCAGCCTTATTTCAGGAACTCCAGACCATACTAGACAAGACAATAACCAAGAACCCTGTGGCTCCTTTTTTGGTAGATGTGAGACCAAAGAGCTTCATATAGCTAATAGCACTGAGGTTACCTGCAAAGCCAGAGATAGCAGCACCAGTCAGAGTCTAATGGCCAGCAGAGAGTCAAAATCAAGGCTAACAATGCCAGAGAGCTTAATATGATTGATTGACAGCAAGCTACCTGCAAGGTGGGAAGGGAAGAGCACTCGCCAGGTGACTGCCAACAGATAGTCACAGTCAATAAACCAGAGTCAGAGATGGGCAGAGGCGGCTGCAGCCAGCCATAACTGGGTGGTTAACACATGAATAATGCATGAGCATGCCCTTGTTGTGCTGGGGGGACAGACAGGCCTACTATATGTGAACCCTTCATTGGCTCAGCCCATGATAGCTCAGAGGAAAAGAACAATTTCAGTGGAAATGACCTTGGCCTTCAGACAGCTTCTGCCATGGTCCTACAAAAACCCCTAGACCAAAGAAATCCAGCAGCCTTTTCCTATCCACCCCCACTCAGGAGTTTTTCACATTTTCCTTTTATTTTTTTCTATAACTCTTAATAAAGCTTGCCCCCACTTTGCATATACCCATGAGAGTCCTTCTCTTTAATTTTCTTTTATGTAAGAAAATGAACTTGGATCCACTGTCCCAGGTTGATCTTTGGTGACCATCAGTGTCTGGCATCTCAGGTCCTCCGTTCAGTGACCTAAGCTAAGCAGCCAAAGATCCCATTAGTCTCAGGGACCCTGCATCAAGAGCTTGGATGCACAGAACTTTCTAAGATTTCTAATATATACCTATTCTGACCCCTTTGGGTATATGGTAGTTATCTTTTGAGGTTTGTTTGCTTTTTTGTTGTGGTTGTTCAGACTAATTTGCATTCCAAACCACAGTGTAACCCCCACCCCCCATTTATCACCATCCATTGTTGGTGTTTCATTTTCTTGGTTGCTTCTTTCTTCATGTACAAATGATCATTGCCTTAGACCCAAACAGTAGAATGCTCCAGGCTGTCTTGAGAAATTAGGTATAGTGAGACAAGGTGTGAGCTGAGCAACAGTTTAAGTGTGTATATATTTGTTTCTGGTCTTAGGATAATTTATTTGCAGGGGTGAGATTTCCTTTCAGGCCTGAAATATTTCAACTCTGAGTATCTCTGACAGAAGGATTTGGGGTGAGGGGCAGGGTAGAGAGGCATTTTACAGATAGTAGACATATTGTTTAGAGGAATCAGAAAGGATCATTGAAGCTGGGAGTAAGCAGGTTAAGGAAAGTGGACCAGAGAGCAGATGGGGTTTGGGGACACAGAAAACAAATGAAGAACAAGCAAGAGAGATTAGGGTGGAAGCGTGCACACTCAGGCTCCTGAGCCTCTGGTGTTTAGCACTCTTGGCACTGTCTTCAGTGGCTCCAAATGTGACAAGAGGAGAGCAGTGAAAGAAAACATTTGTTCTCACAGCAAATCACACACACACACACACACACACACACACACACACACATGGGCCCCAGCCCTGGGCTCTCCTTCCTCTTCCATTACAGTCCCATTCTGCTTTCACATTATTTTTGTTTTTCTCTAGAAACACCCACCTCCCCTGTGGTTTCAGCATCCTTAGCTAGGGTGGAAGTGTTTGTACTGGAGCCAGAGGCTATTTGCCGGTCTCCTCCTGTGCCTATTTTATGGCATTTTATGAACATTTTATAAGCTCCAGCCATTGCCTCTGCCCACTATAGAAATGGAAAGAGTCAGGTCAAGCAGACTGCCTTGGTGGGAGGATGCCTCTCAAATCTTGGTGTTCTCATCCATTTTCCCAACCGCAGCCAAAGTCCAAAGCAAGCAACTGCTGGGTCAAAGCACACTTTTGTATTTCTTTGTAGTATAATTCTTTAGAAAGCATATTAAAATTGGCACATCATTGTACCTATTTATGGAGTAAATAGTGAGATGTTAGTACATGTTCATGACATAAAGATGGACAACGGTCATGAGACCTAGAAGAAGATGGAAGATGAAGAGGATGGATGACAGGCTACTGAGGTAAAGCTGGATGGAAGGGATAGCTTCTAGGATACCCATGCCTGGCACAAATTAACTGCATATTCCCAGCTGTCTGGCAAAGAAGATTTGACTGTTCCTAATAGAAAAGAATATTAATAACTATGTGAAGCGATGGCTTCGCCAGTCACCACTCTCCATCTTTACATCTTGGCTGTTGTCACCTGCCTTGCCACATGTAACTTTTCTCATTTGCACTAAGTAAGGTCTAAAAATATCAAGATTTTGTTACCTGAATGTTTCACGTGTGTAGACTATGTTATCTATCTTTATTCATTCATCTGCCAGTGAGCCCTGAGACGAGTCCACATCTTGCTACTGTAAACAGTGCTGCGGTCACGGGGTAGAGACGGCATCTCTGGCACACTGACTTCCACGGACATAGGTCTGGTGGTGGGATTGCCACATCATTTGGGGTTGTGGGTCTAGTTTGGAGAACTCCCATACAGTTGTCCATATGGCTGAGCTAATTTATATCCCCTTCAGCAACATATGAGCTTTACATTCTCTATAGCCTTAATGCTTCTTATCCTTTTGATAGAAGTCAAGGCACAATTTTTGCTTAATCCTTAATGGATGGTATCTCAAGAAGGTGGACATGGCATGCCTCGTGGAGGCAGCTGGCTGTGGTTTGGTCCCCAGCCACTGAGGGAAGTCCCCAGCTCTGACCCCAGGATGTTATGGCCTTGGGCATGGTAATTTACCAAACTGGCCCCTGCTTCCTTGATAGTTACGGAACAACTCAAGACTACATGACTCTCTGGACTGGGACATAAGGACTTTTGACTCTGAAGGCTCACAGCTGTAGGGAAAGAAATGAAATAGGCATGGGAAACAGAAAAGAATATTCTTCTGTTAGACAGGCACTGGGGCTGGCCTGGGAGTACTAAGTGTGCTTCTGTATTGGAAAGCCATGAAGCTAGACCATCATCTCAAATGTGGGCTTATGTGACTTGGGGAGCTGCTGCCTTTGGCAGAGTTGGGGAGGCAGAGGTGGAATGCACTCCTTGACTGCAGGTGCTGCCTCTGCCCCGTCCTCACTTCTAACCAGGCCCTGCTTCCACTGCCCTCACTTCTGCCCACACTCCGTCTGCCCTCACTTGTTTTCCTCTGGTGAGGCTGTCACTGCTCACCTCTTCATCTGTGCAGCTACTATATCAGCCTAATAACTGTGGTTGTTTGAATGAGAATGACGCCCTGGAGGCTCATCTGAATGCATGGTTCCCAGTTGGTGGAACTGTTTGGGATGGATTAAAAGGTGTGGCCTTGTTGGAGGCAGTGTGTCCCTGGGGGCAAGCTTTGAGGTTTCAAAAGACTCACATTCTCAGTCAGCTCTCTCTGCCTCATGGTTTTATCTTATAATGTGAGCTCTTAGCTGCTGCTCCAGCACCACACCTATTTGCCTGTTGCCATGCTCCCCACCATGATAGTCATGGACTCACCCTCTGAAACTATAAGCCCTATATAAATTCTTTCTTCTATGAGTTGCCTTCATCACAGTGTCTCTTCATAGCAATAGAAAAGTAACTAAGATAACGTTTCAAGCAGAGTAATTAGGATGATACTGTCACATACTGCATAGTCGATGGACTTTTATTATCCTGAAACCTTCCTTCCAGAGACTGAATCTCATTGTATCCAGAGCTGTGTTGATCTATTGCTGTGAAACAGACATCTCTAATTCCAAAGCCCTAAAGTAAGTATTTCATGTTAACCATGTTCCTGGGTGGATGACACTCAGTTGTGCAAGGTGCATCTCTGCTAGGGGTGGGTTGTTACACAGCTACATACACATGACCTCCCCTGTGAAATTTGAAACGGCTTTTCTTATGTCTGGCAGCTTGGCAGGGTAATGGGAGCCCAAGGCTCTCCTTGCTCATGAAGTCTTTTGCTGAGGTTGGTTCGAGTGTCTTTGCAGAGTGACTGATCTGAAGAGCAAAGGTTCAGGAGTGAGTGATCTACTCACGTGGCATCTGCTTTCATTCATTTGACTAAATCCCTCAGTGTGTCAAGACCAGATTAGTGTGGGGAGGACTACAATAGTACAGAGCCTAGGGGTTCTGGTTTAATGCAGCCACGGGGCAAGACTGTCAAGTTCCATTCAAAAGCCTCCTCTCCTGTCTGGAAGCATCTCTATGTGGGTATCCCGTGTTAGCTCCATTATAGGCTCTACCAAATGCACAAAGACTAATGAGCAGTGCTGGCATTGGAGCAGAAACACCAGGCTGTTTTACGTTACTCTTGATGTGACCAGCCTGAACTCCCCTTTTGCCTTCTCATTCTTTACCAAAAGGCAGACATTATGAAAGCCAGGCATTTCTTCCTGTGTTGAATGCTCTCTGGCACCATCAAAATCATGTGTGTTACCTAACACTTGAGCAGAACTTTTGTAATCCCCAATACCGATTCTTCAAATGCTTTTTAGTTCTTTTGAAGAGCCTGCAGTGTCTTCCTAGTTCTGATTATATACATCTCACTCTTCCTGTTCCACACCTCAGGAGCCTCATTTGTCTTTTTCTACTCCATTTATAGAACATGAGACTCTTAATCTCAGGGTCATGGGTTTGAGCCCCACACTGGGTGCCAGATATAGTGAGAAATCTAAGGGAGTCTCCTAAAGGGGTATAGGAAGTTTATTAGAACATAAATTGGAAAATACAACTCACTAAACAAAATATACAAATCATCACAGGGTCCTGGAAGACTGAGGTCCTATCCCACACTGCTCCTGCTGCCTAAGTCAGTCTACATCATCCAAGGCCACAAGGGAGAGAGGGACCAGGTGTAAGTACCCCTCAGCTTAAGCTAGCCCTGAGGCCACGCCCTAGGGGCTGGTACTTCAAGGTCAAAGGTGGAACAGGTACCCACTACAATAGAGCCTGTCATCCATGCCCCCAGAGCCAGAATGAGGAGGTGATAGAGTACCTCAGCAAAAGGCAGTGTAGGGGAGAAAGGGTTTATTTGGGCTTACAGTTCCAGAGGGGACAGGGTCACCAGGGTGGGAAAGGCAGAGCAGCGGGGGTGTGAGGCCTTGCCTGGTAGTCAGGAAAGAGACATGATACCTCATCTGCACACAAGAAGCAGAACAGGAAGTAGGGCCAGACCTCAAAGCTCACCCTCAGTGACCAGTCCCCAAGTAAGGCTCTTCTACCTCATGGATGTTCTATTATTACCTCCCAAACAGCGCCACCAGCTGGGAACCGAGTGTTCAATGTGAGCTTACGGGACATTTCACATTCCAACCACAACAGGAAGGAAGTTACCTAAGAAAGTTGAAGAGCAGCCATGTTCAGGAATATGCTAGAACACAGCGATACTGTGAGGCTGGCTGAAAACCCTGAAGGCTGAGAGTGAAGAAAGCTTCTCTTGTGGCCGTTCATGTTATTGAGGCTTAAGGAGGAAACTGAAGGAGGCCAGAAGCAAGATGTCTCCAGCATTCCTGTATCATTTTCTGCTGACTGCCGGACTTCTGCCTCAGTGGATCTGTTTCTGGAGCTATTATTTCTGGGTGGGGGAGTGTGCCTGGGTGTGCTGTGGTACTGAGTGAGGAACACAGAGACTGTGTCATCAATGCTGTGTGAAGAATATAGGCAAAACCAAATTAGAGCCCAACTCTTATGAACACAAGTGGACAACATTGAGTCAAACCAAGGGGAGGTTTTCTTGTCTGTGAATTCTCTTCATCATCACACACCCCTGCTATGTACTGGGTACTGAGGATGTACCTGAGACCATGAAGGCTTGGCTAGCGATGCTCCAGACAGGAGTGCCTCTTCTTTGTGCTGTGGATCATGGGAAAGGAAATCTAGTATGTCTTTTGTAGATCTCTGAGACTTTTGAATCAGACAAGATTTTAAATATAGGATAGCACAAGACTTTATATAGTAGACATACAAAGGTTAGTATAAGTCTAACAAACTTAACCATCAGCTATTGGTCCTAGTCTGTGAGTGTCAGATGTGTGTTCAACTCAGGAGCAGCCAGTGAAAAGATGGTGGCTCCTTTAAAGATGTCACCATGAGGAGTCAGCCTGCTGACAGTCAATCCTAGGTCACTGCAACAGAGGGAGGCAAGAAAGCAGTTTTCAAGCTCTCTCCTGCATCTACCCAGTGTCTCTCATGAAAGGAAGGACACGGAAGTTTTCCCTGCATGGGCCTCAGAAATCTTGGAGCAGGACTTCAGGCTCTTGGCAGGGAGCAGAGTTTTCCAGAGTGGAGCTCGTCAGTGATTGAGGGACGTGCTGCAAGGCTATTTTCATGAGACTCAAATAAAACTCTCTTGTCTCCAGGCTGCTTTGGAAGGTGTTTTCCTAATGATTTCCCCAGTCACACAGAATGGCTGTTCAGTTGCTGGAACACGTTGGGCAGCTTCCCGTCTACCCTGGGCTCTGCCTGCCTCCTGCACACACACCACTCTGCTGTTCTGGAACTGCCTGCATTGAGTTTTGTAGATGAATGTTGACTCTTTAATCCAGAAATAAGTGCCAGGAACACAAACAGCCCCACTAACTGGCATTCACCCGAGGGGAGCTCTGGGGCCAGCCAAGCCGCTTGCATTATCTCCACTGGCCCTTACCTAACACTGAGAGAAGAGTCAGGCACTGTGGAAGTGTCCAAGAGCATTTCAAAAGGGAAGAAAGAGCTGCCAGGAACAGACTGGAGTCGGGAGGCAGTCCTCTCTTGAGTACATTGGAACCGTTGCAGAAATACTTGCAGCTTACTTTTCTGGCTAATCTCTCTCTGAGCCACTTATGTGTTTAAGATATTCTAGCTTGGTTAATGGCTTTTGATGAAGGGGTTTCATATTGGTGACCATAAGCTAAATGCCAATAACACATGTGTGTGTGTATGAGTCTTTGTATATATGTGTGTATATGAGTCTATGTATATATGTGTGCATGTGCATGGGTGTGTGTTTATGTGTATGTGTATTTGGACCCTATCAGGGCTATCTGTCATTTGGGGATTGTTTTCTACAGTGTCACAGTCCCCACTGTGCATCCCTACTCTTAGGTGTTAACCACAGACATTCTTCACTGTTAAATGTTTCCTGTGTGACCCCGTCTGTGCTTTTGTTGCCCTATTTTAAATAGTTAATTAAGTAAATAGTTCAGTTAATTAAGAGCCATTTCTTTTTAGGAGAGAGTTCAGGTTTACATTAGGAGGAAGAGCTAAGATGTCCCACAATCCCCTCCCTCCATCCATAGCCTTTCCATCGTTAGTGTCCTGCATTACACTTGTACCTTTGTCATAGTAAACCCACACTCGTTCATCACTGACACTGACTCTGTCTTTCATGTTAGTGAAGGCACTGTGCATTTCAGGGGGTTGGACAGAGGCAGTGTGACAGCATTTCTGTCACTATGTGACACTCGGTCATCTCACTGCCCAGGGAGTCCTGAGCTCTACACATTCACCCAGCCTCCAATAGCCACAAGGTTCTCATGCCTTTCCATAGTTGGTCACTCATTTCTTTTTAGTCCTGAGTTATATGCTATTGCCTGGATGTGCCAGTTTGTTCTGTAATTAATATAGCGATAGCATGCTTGCAACCAAGTTGTAGCATAAATAAAGTTGCAGTGAGTATTCCAAAGTTTTCAACTTCTTCGTAGGTGCTACTCACTTTTGGTACAAGTACTTTCATGTCCTTGAATGCTGAGAAAACCAAAGGGGTTGGCAATGAACTTTCAAGATGATTTATATCATAAAATGAAACTTTAGAAATACCAGCAGCATATGTGAAGAATGTGCAGGGATCCAATGTTCTGGAGTCATCAGAGAAGTTCCTGGGGTTGGTTACTAATGAGAATTTTTAAACATTCAGTTGTCTGAGGCACAGGAAGTCTTCTTGTTGACCCTTAACCCCAACCCTGAACCTCCTGATACTAACATAGCAACAGATGGAGGCAGAGAGGGGTCTGAACCACAGCTTCAGGTGAAAACTGAGGCCACAGAACAGAGACAAAGGAAGTTGAGAATTCATGGTGAGTTCTGAATAATTGAGAGATTAACAAGCAGAATAAGTCATTGGGGGGATAAAAACCAGAAGGACTCCACTTCATTTTGTATATATTCCTGTGATAGTCAGAAAGACGAAATCATTAAAATTTATTGATTCAACTAAGACTTTCATCTGAGTTTTGTATTATATTGTGCTTTTATGGCACAACCGTGTTTAACTTTAAGAAGCTGCATTCAGATTTCTCATTCTGCAGGAGCAGAGCCCATCTACCTAGACGGAAGCTGGCTGAGGTCTTTGGGCAGCCATGGCTATAGGATGAGGAAATCTATAGCAACTGAGGGTAAAGCCTTTGGTCTGTGTGTGGCTTTGGCCCTGGCTTCTGAGTTCCATCCATTTTCATTCTACACAGAAACCAAAGCCAACAGAAAAATAACTAGAGGAAACGCACTTTCTCACATGACAAAGCTTCTCTCAAATAATTTGTAGACCTTGGTGCACAGACTGAAAATGTTGATTATAAAACAGTAAGGAGAGATTTTGAGCAGTTGACTAATTTTTTATGTTAAATTTTAAACTTTGGGAGAGCTAATGATTAATTCAGATGCAGTAGCACGAAATAAGATTTCATCTCCCTTCCTCCAGCTCCTCCCATGTCAACATTTTACAAAGCTGTAGTCCGGTATCCCAGACACAATGCTGAATCCAACACAGTGAAGACATAGACTCCTCTGTCTTAGTTCTTCTCCTGTTGCTGTGAGAAACTACTCTGAAACAAGCAACTCAAAGGAGAAAGGCTTTATTTCGGCTCACAGTTCAAGGAGGTGCAGTCCATATGCCAGGGAAGACATGGCAGAAGATGGTAGCAGGGCCAGAGGCTGGGTGGTCACATGACAGTCATACTCAAGAAACAGAGGGTGAACAGGAAGTGTGCCTAGGCTCCCAAGTCTCAAGTCCTGACTTCCTCCAGTGAGGCTCCACCCCCTAAATGTTCCACAACCTTCTCAATAGCTGGGGACCAAGTGTTTAAAAAACACAGGAGCCCATGGGGACATTGCATTCAAACCACAGTTCCACCATCACAGGGATCCTCCACTCACTGTGAGGCAGCTCTCCTGACTTCCCAGCACCATGCCTGGCAGTTACAGTCTGTTTTCCATTACAGTGATTCCCAGGCCATGTATTTTTAGAAACCCTTTAGGAACATTTCTCCATTGAACACATACAGGACTAATGACTTTTGTAAGGGAAACCAGGTGTTTATTTATAGTTTCATGAGCCCGGCACTGCCTTGTTTTGCCCTGCCAAAAGACAGTGTGGGGTCCTGAAGTCTAGATTCTTGAGGCATCAATATTGCAGCTATTTTTGCCATGAAATATCCCTGCCAGAGGCTGACAGCACTTTCTCACTTGAACTATATGATCCCCACAAAGCAGGCTAGAGAGAGTCCATGGTGGTTGCATTTGGGGCTCTTGTGTCTCTGCACTAGTCACCAAGGAAAGGGTAAGGGAAGGGACTGGAGAGATGGCTTGGTAGTTGAGAGCACTTGCTGCTCTGACAGAAGACCTGAGTTCTATCCCCATGTTGGGAGACTTGCAACTTCCTGTAACTCCAGCTGCAGGGGATCTGATGCCCTCTTCTGGCCTCTGTGGGCACCTGCATGTACACTGTATAATAAATGTATATTCTCCATATACACACATAATTAAAAAAAAAACTTACAGAAAAGACAGGCAAAGGAAGGATTCTCCATCAGCTTGTTCACTGAGCATGGACCAGGGTTCTCTCATCTATCTCTGTGCTGTATCCATTTGCCTCCATGTTGCAATCAGAGCTTCAGAATGCTACAGTCTGATTTAGATGATGTCACTGGAGATCTAAGAGCCTTTGTCGTAGCACACAAGCCACTGTGCTAGTAGAGGAATGCCACCATAGTGAGACCTTGTCTGAAGAAGAAGGAGGATGGGAGATGAAGAGTCAGGCCTCATCTGACATGTTCCTAGACTTGCACTGGTCTTTCGCTGTAGACAGCCCGGATGTGTCTACTGTAGGGAATGGAGTGACAGTCTAACAGAGGCGCTCTTGTAGGAAACTGACTTTTTGTGGATTTTTATTGATCAGAGTGGCCTGTAATGGCCCTGTTCTTGGCATGAATCAGATAAAATGTCACATTTTTTAATTGTATGAATTAAATGGCATGCCCTAGAAATAGAATAATTATGGCAGGAGATTCAGGATTTCAAGCATGCTATATTGCACTAATTTTGATTAAATTTTTACATAGTTTATTATCACTGATAGTCTCAATGTAAAAAAATATTTTATTTTGTCAATATCAGGATTGATATACAGAAAGATTTAATGGACTCTTTAGCCTATGACCTGATGGGCAGTGCTGGGAGAACTCAGATTTCTAAGCTGTTGTATAATGAGAAATCCACAGAGTCTGTTTAAAGGGCAACGAATTTATTAAGGGGAAAAACTCACTGTACAAGACAGAATTGACACAGGTTCTGGAACACTGTTCTGGCCGCCTGAGCAGTCCTGCATCCAAGTCCTATGAGGGAGCGGAGAGAGATGCCTATGTGCATCTCAGGTCTTAGGGTAGTGAAGGTGCCATGCCCTGGGGACATGTACTTCAAGGTCATAGGCAGGTAGAGCAGTTACCTGCTGCATCTCTAGGGGTGGTGCTTCAGGGTCACAAACAGAACAGCTACCCACTACACTGTTGGTTTCCTTTTCCCTTTCTGTTTCCTTCTTCCTTCCTTTCCTCTATGACACCCAAATTTATCGTTGTTTACAAACACAGTTTTTAAAATAAACTATCTGCATGTCTGATAGGATTGATAAAATTTAATTTTCTGGTTGAGTTATTAATAGAGTGGAGTGGGGGGCTTGGGGTTTGGGACGGTAAACCAGCGAAGAATTTTTCAAAAGCCTTTTACTGAGAGGAGCTTTGTGAAGCCTCTAAGCCAAATCAACTCACACACATGCAGAAAGTTGACAGCTTTCATTTGCAGCAGTGACATGCTTCTGTCACTCACTTCTTTTTGTTTGGCACTCACGTGTTCAAGGGATCCCAGTGGCAGCTCCTGATCAAAGACACACAGTGAATCTCAGGTGAACTGTGGCCATGGTGTGTAATTTGGTTATCAGGGTGTAGCTAGAGTTTTCCTGCCTGGCCCACGGTCAGAATAAATCTCTCTCACCTGCCAGTCCCACAGCCACTCAGACCCAACCAAGTAAACACAGAGACTTATATTGCTTACAAACTGTATGGCCGTGGCAGGCTTCTTGCTAACTGTTCTTATATCTTATATTAATCCATTTCTATAAATCTATACCTTGCCACATGGCTCGTGGCTTACCAGCATCTTTACATGCTGTTTGTCCTGGCGGTGGCTGGCAGAGACTCCCTCCGCCTTCCTGTTCTTTTTCTCTGTTAATCCCGCCTATACTTCCTGCCTAGCCACTGGCCAATCAGTGTTTTATTAGCAACACATTTGCCGTACAGAACATCCCACAGCATCAGGGACTGGTGAACTTTTGTTCCAAGGAGACAAGTGGACCTGGGTTAGTTATCTGTTGACTCAAACACACTTGTGTTAGAAAGCTAGCCTATGCCATCACTCAGTTAGACCAGTAAGTCTTTCTGAACGAGTAAGAAAAGAGTGTATGGCTGTGCCTTGAGGCAAGGATATCTTGTGACATATCACCTGTCGCTGAAGGTCAATACAGTGACCTTGAAGTATAGTTTTAGCTGCTTTCAGACTTCTTTGTGTGCAAGGTGAGAAGTTTTTCTTGGGTTTCAAAGGTCTTGGCTAAGAAATGACATTATCGCTAGCCCAAGTAAAGACAACCCACACAGCTGCCCTGAGAATGTAAGTGTGTGAAGGGAAAGACTTCCTAGGTCTGGGTCACAGTTTCATTTCCAGATCTTGAAATATTGCAGGTGCATGAGAGACATCTGACTCCAAGCTGCTGAATGAGCGAACAAGTTAGTTCTAGGATCATGAACCTGAGAGGCTGTGTGGGATCTGCATTGCCTCTGTGATACTTCTGGGAACAATGAGATTGTGAATGTATTATGATACAGAGAATAGGCTTACTATGATAAGATTATATACAGGGGAGATGGCACTTTTTCTTGGTGTCAGGGATGGGAGAGGAGGAAGGGTTTTACTATGTAGCCCTGGCTAGCCTGGAACTCATTATGTAGACCAGGATGGCCCCAAACTTACAGAGATCTATCTGTCTTCTGAGTGCTGGGATTAAAGATGTGTACCACCATGTTTGGCCAGAAATGAAACTTCAAAAGGAATGTTCATGGTAAATGAAGACCACATGAGAATAGGAAGAAGCAAAGTGCTAGAGAGGCCCACAGAAATCCACAAAGATGTCCCCACAATAGACTGCTGGCAATAGTCGAGAAATAGCCTGAACTGACCTACCCTGGTGATAGAATGGCCAAATACCCTAATTGTCATGCTAGAAACCCCATCCAGTGACTGAGGGAACTGGATGCAGATATCCACGGTCAGGCCCTGGGTGGAGATCCGGGAGTCCAATCAGCGAGAAGGAGGAGGGTTTATGTGAGCAAGAGTTGTTGGGACCAGGGATGGATGGAATACAGGGACGAGTGGCCAAACGAATGGAAACATATGAACTGTGAACCAATGGCTGAGGGGCCCCCAACTGGATCAGGCCCTCTGAATGGGTGAGACAGTTGATTGGCTTGATCTGTCTGGGAGGCATCCAGGCAGTTGGACCGGGTCCTGTGCTCAGTGCATGAACTGGCTGTTTGAAACCTGGGGCTTAGCAGAGACGCTTGGCTCAGCCTGGGAAGAGGGGATTAGACCTGCCTAGACTGAGTCCACCAGGTTGATCTCAATCTTCGGGGGAGTCTTTGCCCTGGAGGAGAAATGGAAATGGGGGGTGGGTGGGTGAGGGGGGGGAGGGCGGGGCGGGAGGGGGGAGAACGGGGGAATCTATGGCTGATATGTAAAGTTGAATTATATTGTAAAATAAAATGAATTAAAAAAATAAAAATAAAAAAAGATGTGTACCACCATGTTTGGCCAGAAATGAAACTTCAAAAAAGATGTCCCAGACATATTTTATATATCATACATGTTCTCTCCTGGAAAGTCTCTTGCCCCTGATTAAATATAAGGTTTCCTAACAAATAGGCAATTTCCCAAATCTTAAAGCAAAGTTGGTAACATAGGAGGTTGTGGTGCTTAAACTCAGCTTCTCTGTCTTCTTCCCCTTCTCCCAGCTCCTCAAGCAGTCTTCTGCTAGAGCGAGTGTCTTCTCTGTGCAGGTGAGAGGGTAAGTTGAGGGTACCACTGCTAAGTGGTACTGCTGCTGTGGAGTCCAGCCTGGCTGTAACATCCAGTCTTTGGTTAAAAGCTACCATCATTGTTTCAGCCAGTTTCATGTGTCTACATCCTTCCATTACCGTTCTGGCTGTTGAAGTCTAATCTCCCCCCAGGGTTGTTTGTGTTCACAGTTCCAAAAGACTTGCAGAGGTCAAGGCCAGCAGGTGTTTTTTCAGCCTGTTACCAGACTTCTGAGTTGTGATGATGAAGGTCTCTGAGGTCTTCCAGGATCCAGTGGGCTCCTACAGCTCCTGACTCGCACTTCTGACTTCTCAGGTTGATGCTCCCTAGGGAGAGAAGTAATTTTAAGTAACAATTTTCTCCATGCAAGTCCTAGACACTTCACTATCACCATTGTTGCTTTTATTTATGTAGGAAGACATAAACCACAGTGTGCTTATGGCAGTCAGACAGAGGACATCTTTTGAGAGTCAGCTCTCTCCTTCCGTCATGTGGTCCTAGACTCAGACTCAAGTCCTCAGCCTTGGTGGCAGGCAGCTCTGTCCTCCGAGTCATCCCGTCAGCCCGTTGCTGCTGTCGTTTTCCTAACCGGCATCCCGGCATTCCGGGGTGTGTGCAGAGAATGGCCGCCAGCTTTGCTAACCAGCTCCGTGGTTCTGTGCCTGATCTTGAAAAGCTTCACTTTGGAGTAATTTTAGATTATGGAGTCACATGATTTCACATTTGCTTTGTGCCCTTCTCTAACCCTTTCCCTAGACTGATTTCTTACGTAATGACTACTATTTTCAAAACCAAAAGTTAAGGCTATGATACAGTGAGCTACACTGCAGTCTTACTGGGGTCTCACCACTTCCCACTGGTGTCGTCTCCTCTAGGACCCAGGCCAGGCTATCGTGTTGTAGTGAGCCTCTTGATTTTTAATGTAGAAAATGCTCCCATCAGCAAATAGTCACACTTTTCCCTTAGTTTCCAAATCTGTATGCATTGTTGTGGTACGTGTATGTATGGTGTGTGTGTGTGTGTGTGTGTGTGTGTGTGTGTGTGTATTTGGTATGTGTGTATATGTGTAGTGTGTGAAGTATTATGTATGGTATACTTGTGATATATATGTGTACGGTGTGTGTATGTATGTGTGGTGTGTGTATGGTATATGTATGGTGTGCACTGTATATGTGTGTGTGTGTGTGTGTGGTACGTGTGGTGTATGTATATGTGTGTATGGTGTGCACTGTATGTGTACGTGTGTGTGTGTTGTGTATATGTGTGTATGGTGTGCACTGTGGGTGTGAGTGTGGTATGCACTGTATGTATATGTGTGTATGTACTGTATGTGTATGTGTGTGTGGTATGTGTGGTGTATGTATGTGTGTGTATGGTGTGCACTGTATGTGTACGTGTGTGTGG
>CABHPQ010143850.1:37368-51339 GCA_902168405.1 Peromyscus aztecus
TGTGTGTGTGTGTGTGTGTGTGTGTGTGTGTGTGTGTGTGTGTGGTGTGCACTGTACTTTTGCCCCAGATTAACTGAACAGCTTCTCTCCTATAGGTTCAGCTTGCTCTGTTCCTTCCACACACAAGCACCATGGATTCGTCTCATTCCCTTTGATCAATGCCTGCTTCTCCCTCTCCTGGGAGATCTCACCCACTTTACACTCCCCCTCTGCCTTGGGTGCAGCCTGTGCTCCTCAGAAACCCACTACTGGACATCTCCCTTTCACTGACAGCATGTCGTGTTGGAGATGCACATTTCTATAACTGATCGTCTTCTGGAAATTGCCATTTGGATTTTCTGTAGGTGATCTGATGTCAGTGTGTCCATTGGGAATGTCTTCTTGCCTTCTCTAGTCAACATAGCCCTTAGCCGTCTCCCAGCTACCCAAGACGGAACGTACCTGTGTCCTCGTATGTGTTGACTACTGTCCAGCCTTGCTGTTTCTTTCCAATTCTCTTTCTCTGATCTCATGTTGTACTACCAAGCTCCTTGACATAGAATCCAGGGCACCCACAGTCCCCAGCACACATCTACTCATGCAGCTGTACCTGACCGCCTCATGCTCCATCAGTGGGCCAGGCTTTCCAGCTTTGTCCTTTCTGCTGCGGATGTTATATGAAATGCCCTCTTGTTGTCTCTTTTCTTGAGCAACTGTTACTTCCTTTTCCATCTGACCTCACAGGCTGGATTAGGTGCATCTTCTGATGTGCAATGTGCATATCTCTTATTCACATCATGGCTTGGATATAACCCTCCCCACAATTCCCCATCAATGTCAGTTCATGTATCAAACACTTGGTTACCAGCTCTTGGGCTCCAGGAAAGGTGATTGGATCTTGAAGGCTGTAACTTCACCAATGAATGAATCCACGGCTGAATGAACTGTTAGGAGACTGGGGCCCAGTTACATACAGGAGGTTGGTCACATGTGTCTTCTCACTTACCCTTTTCACTGCCTCTCAGCTTTCCACTGACATGAGGTGAGCAGTTCTGCTCCATCTGCCTCCTATGCCATGATATTCTGCCTCACCACAGACCCAGAACAACAGAGCCAACTGTGCTGGTCATTTTTTATCAACTTAATATGAACTAGAGCAATCTGGGAAGAGACAATTTCAGGTGAGAAATTATCTCTGTTGGATTAGTCTGTGGGCAAGTCTATGGGGCATTTTCTTATTAATAACTGACATGAGTGGTGCCACCCCTGGGCAGGCTGAGCAAGTCAGGGAGAGCAAGCTCGTACATAATGTTTCCCTATAGTCCCTGCTTCATTTCCTGCCTCAAGCTCCTGCTCTGGCTTCCCTCAAGGATAGACAGTAAGTTGTAAGCTGTAAGCTGAAGTAAACCCTTCCTTTCTCTAATGTCTAAGTCAATGCTCTATTGCTGTGAAGAAACCACATGGCTGTGGCAACTCTTATAAAAGAGAGCATTTAATTGAGGCTGGCTCATAATTTCAGAGGTTTAATCCATTATCATCATGGTGGGAAGTATGGCAGCACACAGGCAGACATGGTGCTGGAGAGGTAACTGAGAGTTCTACATCTTGATCCATAGGCAGCAAGAAGAGAACTGTGAGCCACGGGCCTAGCTTGAGCTTCTGAACCCTCAAAGCCCACCCCCAGTGACACATTTCCTCCAACAAGGCCACACCTCCTAGTAGTGCCATTCCCTGGTGACCAAGCACTCAATTCTGAGTCTCTGGGGCCCATTCTCATTCAAACCACCACATCTAAGTTGTTTCGGTCCGTGTTTTATGACAGTGACAGAAATTCACACCGGGACATCAACCGACTCAATCTTTTGACTCTATGAGCCAAATTATAATCTTTTCTGCTATGAGCTGTTTTCTCATCTTTTTTGGAGACAGTCTCTCACTGGCTTGGATCTCACCGGGTAAAGTAGGCTGGCTGGCCATGGAGCCCAAGGGTCTGCTTGTCTCTTGCTCCCCAGGACTGGGATTAAAAGGACATAGCACCATGCCTTGCTTTATATGTGGGTTCTGGAGTTGGAGCGTAGGTCCTTATGTTAAATTGAGCTCTTTTACTGACAGCATTTCCTCAGCCTTCAATGTCACTCAATATCATGTTGATTTTAAGAAAAAAACTTCTTGGGGAGAATCATGTATTTGTACCATGCAAGTACAGTGGGCACATCAGTAAGGATGGCATGCCATACTGGTGGGGTTAGTATTTTTACACATCCTGTTGAAACAAATGATTGTGGTGCTAACAGGATAAAGATATATTATGTGATGTCTACCCTATCTAAAAGGCCAAGCGTATCGATAATGCCATATTATCGATGAATTTATTCTCTGTGTCAGTTTCTGTTTCTGCCATCCACTACCTGTATAAAACGTCTGACCTCGTGCCACCGTGGACTGTGCTGGTCGCCTCTGCTTGGACCTCTTGCTTTGGTCTGGGTTGTCATGTGTTGCCACACCAGCATGTTCACATGTTCACATGGAGTTCACATTTTCCCCATCTATTCTCACTTTCAACTTGCCTGCATCTTTCCACCCTCAACGTAACAACAAAAAAACAGGAATCAGGAAACACTGCTTATTGATAACTCTCAATATTAACGGTCTCAATTCCCTAATTAAAAGACACAGACTGACAGGTCGGGTTAGGAAACAAGGTTTATCTTTCTGCTGCATCCAAGAAACATATTTCATCATCAAGGACAAAGGCAGATATCACCTTAGGGTAAAAGAGATGATCATGGCTGTGCATCAGCTTCTGAGAATAGATCAACTGTGCATGGAATTAATATATTTCAGTTTGAGTGCCTTTATGACATAGCCAACTCTAGTTTTTTTTTTTAAGCCTCTACAATTAATGCCCACTCATTAGTGGGTAAATGGCTAACAGCATCCAGGCACGTGTCACCTGAGAGGTCTGTAAAGGACCATGAATAATGAATGACCTTTACCCTGAGGCTAACACTGATCTGTCCACACATTGATGCCATAGTCACTGTTGGAACTGTAAATGCACTTTAGGAAGGGTGAGGTGGAACTGAGGGAGAGCTTGTTGACTGGAGCAGAGGGGAGGATTGGTGACAGGCTGTGTAACCTGCCATGGCCTTGCACACAACACAAGCTAGAGAGACCTTCATCTTCACAGGTCACCTGTTCTGGAGTACCTTGGATTTGGCCTGGTGACTGGCACATAATAGTACTAAAATCTAGCTCCTTTGCTTTTCCCAGTGTTACGGTGAGATTTCCCACTGTTTGTTTAGGTTCTGTGTTTTGATTGTGTTCTCTTCATTTTATATTATCTTTTAAATTCAGAAGAGTTTGGCCTGGGTAACTGTCCTTTACTAGGCCAGTGGTCTCTAGAGCTGGGGTGGCTTGCACAAAGAGAGCTGGAAATGACATGCCCAGCAGAACTCTTGTTTTTTAATGTGAATTCTCAAACATGCATAAGATCGAGTGCAATCATGAAATGCCATGTTTCACATAGATTTGAAACACACCCATGGTGTTTTACTTGTCCTACCTACTCCACAGACACTTGTACTGTCAGAGTACTTTAATACTCATCTCTTATATTAGGTCTCATTTCATGTATATAATTATTTCCTGATAGGAAAAACAGTGTGATATAACCACTGCAACATAGTCATATCTAGCAATTTTAATAATTATTTTAGAGTCTTTCAGAAGCTGTTCTGTGTTGTTTCCTTAACTACTTGTAACTGTAGGGAAATTAAATTTACCTTACAATTATATTTCATTGGCTTCCAAAATTTTGAACTTTCATCAAATTTTTCTACTCCTGTGGGTAGTGCCCAGTGCCATGGGCTATTTGTACTAGAGGACTTAATGACTTCCTTTTTTCTGGGACCAAACACATTTGTTGAACACTCTGTACTCGACCCTGTTATAATGACTTACATCATAGGTTTTACTGGGCAAAGTTGTGAGAAGTTTGGCAGTAAAGTTGGGTATTATTCTGAGTTTGAAATGGGCTTGCCTATTGACTATCCTGTCGCCAGCTGGGTGCTGTTTGGGGACTCTGCTGGGCCTGGCCCTGTCTCTGGTCCTGTTGATCTACCAAGATGGAAGGTGTGCTGTCACATTGTCCCGCTCCCACTGAACTGCTCACCATGCCTTCCCTGCTGCAATGAACTGCACGACTGAAACCCTGAGCTAAAATAAACCTTTCTTCCTTTAATTTGCTTCCGTCAGTATTTTGTCATGCTTTGGGTTTTGTTAAGAATTCACAAAATTGCTGGGTGGTGGTGGACACGCCTTTAATCTCAGCAATTAGAAAGCAGAGGTGGGTGGATTTCTGTGAGTTCAAGGCCAGCCTGAGCTACAGAAAGAGTTCCAAAACAGCTAGGACTACACACAGAGAAACCCTGTCTTGACAAACAAACAAAAGGAATTCACCGAGTTTGTTTGACTTCAATGTAATGATACAGTGTGCAGGAGGCCTTGGCGGGTTGGGCCAGGGTGCCCGGTGGGTGAAGGAGGCACACCATGCAGACGCAGCGGCGGGCTGTGGTGTGGAGTGGTGGATGGTGGAAAGTCACTTACGCTATGCAGACACACATCTATGTGGGAAGTTTATTATAATAGGAGACAGAGAGGAGAGAGAGAGAGAGAGAGAGAGAGAGAGAGAGAGAGAGAGAGAGAGAGAGAGAGAGAGAGAAGCAGAGGTACAGGCAGCCTCATGGAGAAGAGAGAGGGAAAGGGGACCAAGGAGGGGGAGGAGTTTTGTCCTCTTAAAGGAGCTTACGTCAAGATACAGAGCAGGTCCCTGAGGGATGGGACAGAATGCCAACATTCAGTGCTTGTCTTTAGGTAACATTTGTTATCCAAAATACATTTTGGGGAAGGTTATCCTAGCAGGTAAATGCTCCCTCGAAATAGCAAAATAGAAATATTTAACTTCATTTTACTCTTAATTAATTAGATAAATTTTTGTCTACATCACATTATGATATTCAGGTAATACGTGGTTTTGTTTTCCTGAAGTCTACTTAGTATTAATGTAGTGTGGTAGGTCACACTGTATGAGTGAATCATGTGTGACCATGTAGGGCTTCCACAAGATAATTATGAAATAAGAATAGCTAAACAGAATGTCTCTCAAAAGGAAAGATGATGCATTGGAAAATGGAAAGGTAAGATAGAAAGGAGATGTGAGGAAGCCAGGAAGCCAGCTCCAGGAACAGCTGTGGACTGGATTGCTCTTTATTTGTGAAAATTGGCCAAACACGACTTTAAGAATGTTTAAGCAGTTGCACAGACATCTTACAAATGTCCTCATCTCCATGTAGCCTTAAAATACATTAATTTTATTAAAAACACCAAAACTTTTTTCTAACTAACTCATAAATAAAACCACCATCTGGCTGGTTTAAGAAAGGCATTCAAGTGCTTTCCCAGTCCAAACTCAGTGAACTCTTTATGGTTAGGATAGCCATTCTGAAGCCAGGGAGCTTTGCTTAGAGTGTTACATGTTCATTATCAGCTGCGTTTTTATTCACATATCTACCACAGGAAAAACACTATGACAGAACTGAAACTAGAAAACTTAGCCTTCTATCATCTTAGGT
This sequence comes from Peromyscus aztecus, assembly GCA_902168405.1. Classification (NCBI taxonomy): domain Eukaryota; kingdom Metazoa; phylum Chordata; class Mammalia; order Rodentia; family Cricetidae; genus Peromyscus; species Peromyscus aztecus. Next base: position 42,981 of record CABHPQ010143850.1, read on the forward strand.
GTCCCATGCATCCTTTACCTGCGTTCTGTCTTTCCTCCTCACCTAATACCTCTCATTCTTCTTCATACACTCTATCCCCACGTTTGCTCCTGCTTGTACATGTACACTTATATATTATAGACTAGGATCTGCATGTGAGGGAGAACAGGAGAGCTTTGTTCTCATCTGAGTTTAGGCCACCTTACTTAATATTATAATTTAAAACTCTACCTGTTTTCCTGAAATTTTCATGATTCTTTCTTTACAGAGGAATAATATCCATTTGTCTGTTGAGGACACCTGGGCTGGGTCAGTTTCCTTGCTGTAGTAGGTAGAACTGCAGTTTATGCATGGGCGTGCCAGTCTCTCTCTGGGAGGGTGTAAAGCCTTCTGCGTATATGTCCAGGAGTGGAATATGTTACTGTTCAAAAACATGAATGGTGAACAGGGCCAAATGAGGCCAGCAAGGGTAATTGTTCTCCATTCTTTCCATCCTCTGTCCTCTGTGCAGATCGGGCATGGCATGAGGGCTCTGCATCCCCTCCTTTCTAGCTAAGTTCAAGTGATGTCCACCCAGCTCCTTCTATACCTTGCTGATCTGCACACTGAATCAGCACCTTGGTAGGCAGGGTGTGTGTGTGTGTGTGTGTGTGTGTGTGTGTGTGTGTGTGTGTGTGTATGGTGTGTTATGTGTGGTGTGTGTGTGTGTGATATGTGTATGTCTGTGTGTGTAGTGTGTTTGTGGTGTGTATATGTATTGTGTGTGTAGTGTAATGTGTTTGTGTGTATGGTGTGTGTGTAGTGTGTGTGTGTTTGTGTGGTGTGTGTGATGTGTTTGTGTATGAATGTTGTGTGTGTATGGTGGGTGTATTGTGTGGTATGGGGTGTGTATGTGTGGTGTGTGGTTTGGTGTGTGTGGGCGTGGGTGGGGGTGTGTGGGTGTGTTTGTGGTGTGTTTGTGTGTATTCTGTGTATTGTGGGGCTGCCTCTTTGCTCTCTGGTGCCATAAAGATAATTTGTCTCTGTTGTTTACAGTCAAACTACAACTCCAAGCAGAAGAGAGAGGGGTTGTGTCTATCAAGGGAGTGTGTGCAAACCGGTACCTTGCTATGAAGGAAGATGGACGGCTGCTGGCTTCTGTGAGTAATGCTTTCTGTAAGGGGTTTTCTGTGGGAGGCCAGCTCCCACTTTTACCCAGGGTACTCTTGAGGGGAGAGGGATGAGAAACTTGTACATAGAAAGATAGCAGAGATTGAGACAGACAGAAACACAGGATAGCTTTGAGAAGACCTGGATCAATCAATATCCACTGGCACCTTCTGTTTCTTCAAAAGGGCTTTTTATAACAATGCCAAGGGGCGTGGCAAAAGACCTCCCCCTTGCTAGATCAAAGCACACTGCACAGCCAAGTGCAGACCCTTCCAAACACCTGGTAACCATGCCTGTGGTCAAGTCATCCCCTTATGCAGCCCTGCTGGGTAAAGCAAGCTCAGATCTCACTAGGAAATTTCTTTGGACCTCCACAGCTCTCCCCTCTTAATATAATAAAGATTAATATAATAAAGCTTAATATAATAAAGCTCCTCAGATCCCCAGATACTGTGTCTACTTTAGGTCATCTTCTTCTGCTTGACAAACATTACCTGTCATGGAGATACACTTTTCACCGAGTGTACTCTCTCTGTCTTAGTCTGGAAGCTAGTAAGAAGAGCGTTGCCCATCTCTGACTACCAGACTCTGGCAGGAGGGGGTACAGAGCTTAATTCAGACCTGACTCAGGTCCCTACTAAGAGCTTGCAAACATTTGGAACAACCACAGCGATCCCTAGGCTGCCACACCCCCCAGTAAAGGAGTGGAGGATGATAAAGATGGAATGTTCTTTTTTTGAATCTTTTTAAAGATGTCTATAACAGCCTTAGTTGTTCCAAGCACTTTTTTAAATCAATAAACTCTTAATGCAAACACATCAAATAAACTGCATCAAACTTAAAGATTCCCTTAGCTTCACCAAACCATGGTTCATTAATATCAACATAATTCTAGTATGTACATTACTATACATATTTACAACTGGAATGAATATTTACTATACATATTTACATTTCTTACAAACTTACATTCAAAAGCAAACTCTATAGGACTACTTTGCAAACTTAAGCAAACATCTAAAAGACCTCTTAACTGAACTATTTACATTTTCTTCCAACAAGACAGAGAGTACATGAATCATGAGTCACCACAGTTAAAATTGCAGATGAACTCAAAACTGTTTCATTTTTGAAGTTCGGAGTTCAGAGTCAGTTTTTCAACTGACAGTTTGAAACCAGAGCCTAATTGGTTAATGGCCCTAGAGTCATTGTACCCAGCTCCCTTGACCCTGGGAATGGGTGAGTGCTGTTCCTAGGGGGCTGTAACACTGAGGACAATGCCACTCCCCCAAAGCCACCTTTCCTGCTGGGCCATTCCAGCCATTCTGGAACTGGCAGAAGGGCACACAATGGCAGATGGTCACTAGCCAGGGGGCTGTCCCTTTACTCATTGCAGCTCCCGAGTGCCACAATTCAAACAAAGTGCTACTGAAACTTCACTCCTAGCTATAGCAGCACTTTTTGGCAGTCCTTCCTGGGAACCTTGCTTGCAGGGTGAGGATGGTTACCATAGTAACCAAGCCCCTTTTCTGCTCCACTGGTAAGACTCAGAAAACCTCTTAAAGGGGCCATGTGTTATTTGGCACTAGAAGCAGTGTGGCTCTGGGCTCTATTTCCTTTCAGTTTTTCTGGAGGAATGTCAGCAGCTATGGTATCAGAGCTGACATTCTTCTATTCTACACATCATACCAAATGTTCAGGCAGCCACCAAGCTTCATTTGATGACTGGGGGTACAACTAATTTCCCCCTTTTTAATTTTTTGAAGCTGCATCTTAAGACTGCCATGAGCTCTTTCAATGATGCCTTGTCTTTGATAGATTTCTATTAGCCCAATGGTTCCCTCTCTTGCATCTCAAGGACAACTTAAGTTCTTTATTCACCCTTAAGCTTTTTCCATACCCAAAGCAACTGCCCAATGTACTGACCACTTTCCCTTGCATTCTAAAGGGTCTCAAAGCTTCTTGACAGATGGCATTAGCATTTTAATTGCCTCCTAACAGGCAAGCTTTGTTCATCTGTTTCTAGGACTCAGGAGGTAAGGCTTCTAAGCTTTCTACTCAGCCAGCAAACAGAAACTGCGTGACTTTGGATTCTGGCTTCATTCAGCTCTTTTACTGTCCCAATCTGTCTGTGCCTCCCTTCTCTGGGCCTGCCTGCCTGCCTAGAGACCCTGGCATTCTGAGTCCCTGAGGGCTTTCTCCTACCTCATGCTGCATGGCTGAACGTCACCCCTCTGCTATGAGCTACTGTTCTCAAGCAGCCCTTCTGAGTCGGGGAGAAAACCCAGCCATGGCCAGTTGCTGCTGCTGCACTCCTGGCTCTGTTTACGTGGTCTGTATTTGGACTGAAAATCAAGATCAAGCTCTTGCTCTTTGCTATGGGAGATTTTTTTCTTTCCTGAGCTCTCATTAGGACATCTGCATTACTGTTTGACAGGTGTACCTCTCTAATCAAACTCTCCATCTGACATTGTTCCCATAGCGGGTCACAGCTGCCTGCATAGCTGGTTACAGCTGCCTGCATGAATGCACACATGTACAGACCAGAGCTTGGTGCCAGAAACAAAAATCCCTTGGGGCTTCGCTCCCTCCCCTCTTTCCCACCGCACCAGGTCAATAAAAAAAAAAAAAAAAAAAGAAAGAAGCAAGAGCTTTTTCAGAGAGATCCCCCCCCCTCCATAGATCTCCTTTGTCCTTGCTTGTCTCCTCCCCCCAGATGCAGAGTCCCTGACACCACTACTGCTGCTCAGACTCTCTGCTAGCCACTTTCTGTTCTGGTGTTAGGGGCTTGCATCCATTTCTGCCTTGTTTGTATTGCCAAACACAGCCTCAGCTTTTCCCGTGCTGCCATTGCAGCTTCTGCTAGGGACTTAGACCCTGCTGTTTTCATTGCAGGGAGGATTTCAAAGCCTCCTCTACCCTCCCCATGCCAGGGCTCATCCCCCTGGTGTCTTGTCAGCCAGCAGCTTTCCCCCAGGTCCCTCTGCCAAGGCTCTGCCCTTGGGGATGCTTCCTGGTGACTGCAGGGACTTTGGTGTCCCTGGAACATACTCAAACTCAGAGGTGCCTACTTCCTGGCCCTCCACTAATTGCTTTCTGAATGCTGGCTTGAAGAGGAGACACAACTCTAACATTGAGGGTTTGCAATGCTCCAGGGGATTTTTGTGCTAGGGCAGTTATAGGTGATTCTCCCATTCTGATAGATGTTCCCTACAGGTGAGTCTAATTCTGCCTCTACAGAAGGAAAAGAGACCTGAAAAGCTTCCAATTTTTTGAGTAAGAGAACTTACTAAGTTTTCCCCCAAGACTTCTGTTCCCTAAACTCGGCTTCATGGCCAAGAGGAAACTGACCCTGATGGTATGATGTTACCAACAAGCATTTTTATCCAGTGGCACTGGAGCAGAGGGTTTTGTCTCACTCTTGTCCACCTCAGGGAAAATTCTCTCTCTGATGCTCAGGACTCAGATCTAAGCTGTCCACAGGCCAAAAGCTTCCACAGGAATCTTTTCCATCCTGTTTTCCTCATAGTATTTTTGCATTTTGACTTCGATTCTCCCCCAGGAGTTTGCATCCAGAGTTCCACAGTTGGAAAACCAAGGACACAGCTCCTCTGTACTTGTTGATTTTCTACCTTACCCTAAGTTTTTTCCTACACTATATACCTATACCTAAGCCCTATATTTTTCCTAATTTTAATAGATAGAAATTAAGAGAGAGAAAGAGAGAGAGAGAGAGAGAGAGAGAGAGAGAGAGAGAGAGAGAGAGACTTGCTGCAGCGTGACTTCTACTTGTTTCACCTTTTCTTTCAGCTGCTTTGGTTTATCTATATACAGTTTTACTCCCCAAAATAGAATACCATCGCCTTTACTCTTTCATATTTCATAACTGGACATGTCCCACTGCTTCTACAATGCCTCCTACTCTCCTTTCCCCAAGTCCCTAGTCCAGGCACCACCTGTGGAGGCCAGCTCCCACTTTTACCCAGGGTACTCTTGAGGAGAGAGGGTTGAGAAACCTGTGCATAGAATGATAGCAGAGATTGAGACAGACAGAAACACAGGATAGCTTTGAGAAGACCTGGATCAATATCCACTGGCATCTTTTGTTTCTTCAAAAGGGCTTTTTATAACAATGCCAAGGGGCGTGGCAAAAGACCTCCCCCTTGCTAGATCAAAGCATACTGCACAGCCAAGTGCAGACCCTTCCAAACACCTGGTAACCATGCCTGTGGTCAAGTCATCCCCTTATGCAGCCCTGCTGGGTAAAGCAAGCTCAGATCTTACTAGGAAATCCCTGTGGGCCTCCACAGCTTTCTTTCATTTGCTTTGTGCAGTTCTTTACTAGCATTGGTACTGAGTCTTTGTTCAGGTTTTATGTGCATCACTTAATCTTCATATTCCCCTAGGTAATAGCATTCTCTGCATTTCATAGACTTTAGGACTCAGGGAGGGACACACAGTACATGTGAGGTCAAGGCCAAGCATTCGGCATTCATATTGGCTCTAAATCACTACAAGTTGGACTTGGCAGGATAATTGACAAAGTTGTGTGCAAGGCCCATAACTTTCATTTGGTAACTAAAAGCATTGTAAGACCCTCTACAAGACTAGCCCATGCTCATAGTGTACAGTATGCCAGATGTGTTAGACAGCAGCCTTAGAGAGCTGAGTATCATGTGTTCTCTGTCCCTAATGGGTCCACTGTGAAGAAAGGCGGAGGAAGTATTGGTGTAGTGTAGGGGTACTTTATTGGGTTCCTTCTGTATTTCACATATATGCATAGTATACATACACGAGAAGGTTGGAAGTATTATGATGTGAGGAGTAATTTAGGGAAGAAAGGGGCCAGCTTGTGTAGAATGCAGGGAGGTGACTTCTACGTAGGGTGTTAAGTGAAAAGGATCTCAGGCAGAGGTAGAGACGAAGCTGTGAATACAAGAGGCCACTTAGCACATCTCTAAAATTACAAGCAACTCAACACAGCCGGAGTGTGAACTGGAAAGGACAAAACACAATAAAATGGATGCAAGAAGGCTGGAAAGGCAAGCAGCCAGGCCTGCCTTCAAGTCTTACATCATGCTAACCATGCTTGCTGTGAGGCTGCAGAGTTCCAAGGCCAGTAGGGTTTGCCTCTGGGTGAGAGCACACTGGATCTCTTGCTAGAGCTTGCCAAGTAGGCTAAGGTGGCTGAACTGAAAGCCCCAGGGTCCTTGGTCTCCACTTCACCAATGCTGGGATTGCATGCACATGACATCATGCTTTTTTATTTATTTATTTTTTTTAAGATAGGGTCTTACTATGTAGCCTTGGATAGCCTGGCACTACCTATGTAGACCAGGCTGGCCTCTGACTCACAGAAATCCACCTGACTTTGCCTCCTAAGTACTGTGCTTAAAGACATGTGCTATCATGCCTGTCAATGGAAGGCTTTTTAAATGTGAGTCTGGGCTCAGACTCGGGTCCTCATGCTCACATGGCAAACACTTTACCAGCATTTCTCCAGCTCTTAAAAACATTTTTAAAGAGACTTTCCTCTTTCAAAGCTAAGGAATACAAGTGTCCAAACAGTAGCTGTACCTCACTGCAAAGACCTGTATTTGGAGTTTGGAGTTGGAGTTCTTTGATAGACGACAGGCTTCTTACTCAGTTCCTTTTTGTTTTCTTTTTTTGTTTGTTTGATATTTTATTTGAGACAAAGTTTCCTCTGTGTATCCATGGATGCCCTGGAACTCACTCTATAGACCAGGCTGGCCTTGAACTCAAGAGAGCTACCTGCCTCTGCCTCTTGACTGCTAGAATTAAAGGCGTATGCCACCACCACCACCACCACCACCACCACCACCACCACCACCACCACCCGACCTATTTGAGGGGTTTTAACAGTGAAATGAATTCTACAACATAGAGAAGCAGGGAAAGAGTGTTTTAGGGTTCAGTATGCAGCTTGAAAGTCTGCACTGATCAAATTTGTCAGAAATGGCTTTAAAAAAAGCTGCATCACTGTAAAAAGATGAAATGCTATATTGAATGCAGAAAGTATGACCAAGTGAGAATTACTGCCCTTAGAAGCCATTTCCAACAATTCTCCACAGCCTTTTTATAAGATTGAGACCACATTGGCTCTTAACTTTGCCCATTTGTGGTTTTTATTTGGTTCTGAAATGCTCAACATGAATACTTACATCACATCTGTTTTTAATTCTCAGAAGTGGTACGATCAAATGCTTTTGAGATTCCTATTGAGCAAACTCCTTCATAAGCCAAAATTGCAGAAATCAAAGTACTGTAAATGAGTAAACAACTCAGAAAACAGAGCATGGGGAAGTGGCCCTAAGGTTCAAACCTAAAACTGAATGAGGACCAGAGCCAGCGTGCAAACAGGAAAGGCAGGCGCTGGGAAGCCGCGGGGCATCTTACTGTGTCACAGACTTTTCTAACTGTGGAGCTCATATGGCCCAGTGAGGCCTAGACAAGGGACAGAACTTGGTCAGAAACTGTGCACATTAGTTAGGGGGTGAGGCAAAGCGGGAACCCTGGCTGGCTGGCTGGCTGGAAGCCATCGTGTCATGAATGTCCAGTCAGGGTAGTTAGACTCTTGGAAAGCACCATCTTTTACGTTTCCTCAGAGAGTCTGAAGTCAGTACAGTTAAACCACAGTCATATTTCAACTCTGGCCCTGTTTCTCTCCTATTCAGATTCTGCAACATTAGTGTAGCTTTAACCTACCTAAAACATTTATTTTATTTGCTCATTAATTTAGCAGATATTTATTGATCACTTACTATGTGGCAGGCATGGATGCAGCAACAGATATACTAAATCAAAATTTTCACATGGCATTTATAGGAAAGATGTCACACATAGCAGTTTACTCCTTTAATATACTAGTTTTATTAATTTTTTGAGCATTCCTTATATTTTGATCATATTCCTTCCCCATTCCTTCCCCTAACTTCTCCAAGATCCACCCCTACCTTCCCATCCCCTACCAACTTTATATATATATATATATATATATATATATATATATATATATATATAATGTGAATGTATGTCCCTTTAGTTTATGTCCTTAAAAATGCATCATCCCTTAAGAGTGAACTGCTTTCCCAGCTGCTGCTGTTGCCTGCACAAGAGTCACACAAGATCCAGCTAGTCAACATTCTAGGCAGGAGGTGGGAGGGGCTTACCAGCCTCCACCCCTAACTGACAATTGATGGCTTCTAGGGAA
>CABHPQ010143851.1:0-12804 GCA_902168405.1 Peromyscus aztecus
TTTTTTTTTGTTGTTTTTTTGTTTTTATTTTTGTTTTTGTTTTGTTTTTTGTTTTTTTGTAGCTTCTACTTTCTAATCCCATTAGTGCAGTAAAGTGCTTAGAAGGCCTAGGAGAGGCTGAAAGAGGAAATAATTTCAGTGTCCTAGGCATGTATATTCAGAAGGGGGAATCGGTAGCCTTAGGCCTTTCACTGTGGTACTATAATAGAGCCAGACAGACTGGCAGATTCCCCTTTATCCATATGTACGTGAAGTCAGATATGCCAATAGGGACTAGAAAAGAAAAATGTCTCCTCCAAGATAATAAGAACCATAGCAACATTGAGCCCACAGCTGTCCGCGCAGGTTCTCTCTGGGTGAGCCACATTCATGGGCACCAGGCACATAGTCTTGTAACATGCTTTTCCTCACCAGTCAGCTTAATCTGGGTTTTAAATGCAAAGTGTGCATTTCAAGGACATTATGTGGATGGATTTGTGACAGTGCCGAGAGGACTTTGGGTCTTATAAAAATGGAGGATAAATTACAGGGAAATATAAATATGGCATTTTCATCATCGACAGTTGTAATAGCCTCACAGAATAGAAGGAAACCAGTGGTTTCCTGTAGATGCGCATGCTTAGTGGAGCTATGAAAAAGTACATCATTGATCAGGAAATGGAGTTAATCAAAAAGTGAGTAAAATGGTGCCGTCTAGAGAGCCTCACCGTTCAGGAGAAAAGGAAGGTGTGTGTACTTCTGTTTCCAGCTAGGAAAATCTGTTTGTAGTCAGCAGTAGGAAGGCAGCTGAACTAGAGTGTGGTGGGGCAGCCTCATATAAGGAAAGACCAGGAGACCGGTGGTTACATGAGTTCACCTAAGATGTGAGACGATCTGAGCACTGGTGGTCCCTTGTGCTCATCTTCTTGTATCTCCAATGATACTTTCCTTAGCTAGGAGCCTCCCTAGGCAGGATACACATCACCAGACCTTCCTACCTGCCCCACTCCCAATCACACACACACACACACACACACACACACACACACACACACACACACCAGCCATGCACAGTACAGCAACACCAGATAAACCATGACCCTACAGTTCTGTGGACTTCTGATGAATATCTTCCCATTTCTTCTTAGTTCAAGATCTGTATCTTGGATTAGGGATTTAAGAGGCAATGCCTGTCAGATTTCAGGATCTTCAACTATGTTGGACACAGGGTGGGCCCAAAGACCCACAGTCTGGTAGTCACAGCCTAGAGATCCTAAAAGGGGAAATAATTCACATTTCAAGGTTGAAACACCCAAGATCTGTGTTACTTAGTTTTCCTTTTAATATTGTATTAAGAAAATTTGTTACAAAATAGTTAACAGAACTTCCAAATATCCATCACTCACTATTCAAGGACGGTCAGCGCTTGTCTTCAAACTTGTCTACCCAGTTCTGTCTCCTCCCTCCCGCTCTGTTCCTTTGTATTATTTGTTTGTTTGTTTGTTTATTTGTTGAGTAAGGGTCTTACTATCTCAGACTGGCTTAGAATTTGCAGCAATCCTCCTGTCTTAACCTCCCAAGTGCTGGGATTATGGAATGATTTGTCTCTTTTTCTTTCTTTTTTTATTTTTTTATTTTTGCCAGAGTATGTTAAAGCAAATCTCAAACCTGTCACTTTATTTTTAGCTACTTTAATTTGCATCTAAAAAAAAATCTAAGACCATTTCTTTTATATAATCATATTAGCCATTAATGTTAAAAATTCATATTCTTTCTCTCTCTCAAATTCATTATTTCTCAATATCATCAAATCCTGTCTTAAAGTTCTCCGATTGTTTATAAAATGTCTTTTCCTAGCTTTTTAAAAATCATAATCTAAACAAGGCTTAATCTATTATTTGCTTGTCTAAGTAATTATGGATATTTTTCTTATAAAATAGCTTTTAAACAGTTATTTTCTGTGTATATGCAAGCATGTGAGGACACACCATGGCATGTGTGTGGAGTCAACTTGCAAGAACCAAGTGCAAGAGCTGGTTCTTTCTAACCTGTGGGTTCCAAGGGAGCAAACTCAGGTCGGCAGGGTTGTTGGCAAGTGCCCACTGAGACATATCACCAACTCCCTTTTATCTAAAAAGCTTTTCTGACCTCCTCCTCTTCCTCTTCTTCCTCTGCCCCCTACCTTCCCCGGTTACTTACTATATAGAATGTCCCACTTTGTGTATTTGGGTGACTCCTCCTTTATGATGTTTTAACTTAAATTCACTGTGTCACTCACTTGCAGACATGAAGCTAGGCCTAAAGTCTTGACTGGATTCCAATTTATTTACTCCTTCATTTGGAAGCTTGTTTTCAGCAAGAATATTTCTGTAGGGTTCCTCTAGGGAATACCACATTTTGTTCAGCTATACTCATATTGATAATAGTGTGGCTATTGACAATCTTTTTCTCTCCCAGTACTGAGGATTAAACTCAGGCTTGTGCATGCTAGAAAATGCCCTTGGTTTTTGTTTGTTTATTTGTTTGTTTGGGGGGGTTGTTTGTTTTTCCAGACAAGGTCTTGCTGTGTAGCTCACATCATCCTTGAATTCATAATCTTCCTGACCCTCTCCAACGTGCTCAGATTAGAGGTGTACCCTCCACATTTTGGCTTACAGCCAATACATTCCTAACTAAGCATGTAATTTTCTTAATATCATCTAATTCCATGATTCAAGGTTCTCTGATGGACTACAAATGTCTTTTACCAACTGATTTATTTGAATCATAATCTAATCAAGAGCGAGTGCTTTGTTGTTATTTTTGGTGGTAGCTTACTAAAAACCTGTAATGAATAAGATTGTGCATAAGCATTTTGTGTTTTTGCAAGTATATTTTTGCAGATTACTAGATGTGGGACTGATTATCAAAAGGTAAATCATAAATACTTTTGCTAGATAGTACATCAAATTACTAAATCCAATATTGATTTATATCGCTTCTCCCATCAGAAAGAACCCAACAAAACATATAGCTGTGAAAATTTAGATCTCAGTGAAATTCCTGGCACTCTACCAAACTCAACAGAATGTTTGGAGTTCAGCTTTAATTTCTTGCCTACAATTCAAAATATGACCTTCAGCAGACTCGTAAATCTCACCTTTCTGGATTTAACCAGGTAGGTAATTCAACTCCTTGCCTGCTCTTGACATTTTATTTAAGCAAAACCATATTATACATCTGAAGCATCTCCGATACTTCCTATAGGGCCACAGATAAGCTGCTCGTCTATTTGTCCTTCCCCAAGGAACACATTTCTGATACTAAGATGTATTGTAAATTGGGTCAACTAGGAGGAAAGTATTCTGCTCCCCAGCTCTGCAACAGCAGTGCTGTTTAGGAAAGTCTAAAGCAGTGGATCTCTTCCTGTGGGTCATGACCCCTTTGGGGGTTGAATGACCTTTTCACAGGGCTCACATATCAGATATCCTGCATGTCAGATATTTACATTACAGTTCGTAACAGATTGCAGTTACGAAGTAGTAACAAAAATAATTCTATGGTTGGGGGTCACTACAACCTGAGGAACTGTATTAAGGGGTTGCAGCATTAGGAAGGTGGAGAACCACTCACTGTTCTAAGGAGTATTGATGGCCAAAATGAAAACAAGTCTTAGCCAAATCAGATGTCATGTTATGCTGCATGTTAACATAGTTGGCTATTACTGGGCAATGACATTTTAGAAGAAACTCATAGATCCCTCTATTAATACTATTTTGTTGCTGGTGGTGGTAGTGGTTTGTTTGTTTTGTTTTTTTCTGTTTTTTGTTTGTTTGTTTGTTTGTTTGTTTGTTGTTTGTTTGTTTTTGAGACATGATCTACTATGTAGTCCTGGTTCTCCACAAATTCACTATGTAGACCAGACTGGCCTTGAACTCACAGATATTTACCTGCCTTTGCCTCCTGAGGGCTAGGATTCAAGGCAAGCACCCTTATATCTGGCTTCTATTAACTTTTTGTTTATTTGTTTATTTATTTAATCGTGACTCCAATTGCTGAAATATAGCCTGAAAGCTGTATCTGAATGCTGAACCAATGTTTGAGAACAAAGGGGCAGAAGTATCAGAGGCAAGTGAGGGCATACAGCTGGTTTATGTGGAAAGGAGGGAAAGAAGGCTGATGCTTTCGTGACAGCTGCATCCCTTAGCAGCTCTCCCTGCCGGGCTTCCCACCCCTGCAGAGTGGGAGAGCAAGCAACTGTAGCCATCTTTCACGTTGACAAGCACCCTTGTGAGACACTATGGCCAATGTCACCACCCACTTGTGGGTAGATGAGGGAACTGTTAGTGTGCACACGTGCCAACAAAGGGGCGTGTATTCGTGTGCACATGTGTGCAATCAATCCAGTGTTTTTAGATGTTATATCAGGATGGTGTTTTCTGAGTCTTTATTGTTCTCCAGCTCAGGGAGCATTTTCTCATATTTATCATTTGACACGCAATAGTTCTTCATAAATCCCTTTCATGTTTAACTGATGAAAGAAGTGGGCAAGACTATAGCCCAGTGGTAAACTGTGTGCTTAGCATGTGCTCGGTCATGGATTCAATCTTTACTAATCAACCCCCCCCCCAAAAAAATTAATAAAGATTGTAGCTTGCCCATGGTGTTTTATTTATTTATTTATATATATATATATATATATGTGTGTGTGTGTGTGTGTGTGTGTGTGTCTATAGTCTCCTATGTGTTCTCTGTGGTATAATTTAAACTAAATTAAATAGTAAATCATAGTTTAATTTTTTTTTTTTGGTTTTTCCGAGACAGGGTTTCTCTGTGTAGCTTTGTGCCTTTCCTGGAACTCACTTGGTAGCCCAGGCTGGCCTCGAACTCACAGAGATCCGCCTGGCTCTGCCTCCCGAGTGCTGGGATTAAAGGCGTGCGCCACCACCACCCGGCCATAGTTTAATTTTTACAATCAAGTAAATCACTGGGCTTTTTTCTTAACCCCCCCTCCTGCCCGCAGAAACAATCCCTGAGTGTTCACTCCTGAGGACTATAGAATAAATTCTAAATCAGAGTGTTTAGAACTAAGGCTATTCATCAACCCAATAAACTGCTCTGTGGGTGTGGAAGAAAGTTCGACTTTGCTTTTCAGTAACTTGTGCTACTTTGCTATTGCACACAATGGATTTCTTAATCCATGGTTGTGCTGGTGTTTGTTCTTTGTCCTTGTATAAATGACTGCTAAATACTCTTATCTCTTTGAGGTGCCAGATTTACTGGATACATGAAGACACCTTCCAAAGCCAACAACAGTTAGACACACTCGTGCTAACTGCAAATCCCCTGATATTTATGGCAGAAACAGCACTTAATGGACCCAGGTCACTGAAACATCTGTTCTTCATCCAAACAGGAATGTCCAGTCTTGAGTTTATCCCAGTGCACAATCTGAAAAACTTAGAAAGTTTACATCTTGGAAGCAACCGTATTTCCTCCATTAAGCTCCCCAAAGAGTTCCCAACAGAGAAGTTGAAAGTTCTGGATTTTCAGAATAATGCTATCCATCACCTTTCTAAAGAAGATATACAATCTCTTCAGCCAGCCACTAACCTGAGCCTTAACTTAAGGGGAAATGGCATTACAGAGATAGAGCCTGGGGCTTTCAATTCAACTGTCTTCCAAAGTTTGGACTTCGGAGGGACTCTCAACTTGCTGGTTATATTCAAGGGTTTGCAGAACTCTACTATCCAGTCTCTCTGGCTGGGGACATTTGAGGACATTAATGATGAAGAACTTAGTTCCTCTGTGTTTGAGGGGCTCTGTGAAATGTCTGTTGAGAGCATCTACCTGCAGAAGCATCACTTCCTTGACATCTCATCCAATACATTCCACTGCTTCACTAACCTCCAGGAACTGGACCTTACAGCCACTCACCTGAAAGAATTGCCCTCTGGGATTGCGGGACTAAACAATCTCAAGAAATTAGTTCTCAATGCAAATAAGTTTGATAGTTTGTGTCAAATCCATGCTGCCAATTTCCCCTCCCTTACACACCTTTACATCAAAGGCAACATGAAGAGACTTGTCCTTGGTACTGGCTGCTTAGCAAACCTAGAAAATCTTCATCTGCTTGATCTAAGCCACGATGACATCGAAACTTCTGACTGCTGCAACCTGCAACTCAAAAACCTGTCTCATTTACAGAGTCTAAACTTGAGCTACAATGAACCCCTGGGTCTAAAGACTGAGGCATTCCAAGAATGTCCTCAGCTGGAACTCCTGGATTTGGCACATACTCGATTACGTGTTCAGGCTGCACAAAGTCCCTTCCAGAACCTCCATCTTCTGAAGGTTCTAAATCTCTCCTACTGCCTCCTTGACACCAGCAATCAGCATCTCCTCGACGGCTTGCCAGCGCTCCAGCACCTGAACTTACAGGGAAACCACTTTCCAAATGGGAATATCCAAAACACCAACCCACTCCAGATACTGGAAAGCCTAGAAATCTTAATTTTATCATTCTGTGATCTCTCCTTCATAGACCAGCGGGCCTTCATTAGTCTTAAGATAATGAATCATGTAGACCTGAGTCACAACAGGCTGACACCCAGTAGCATCGAGGCTCTTAGTCATCTTAAGGGGATCTACCTCAATCTAGCTTCCAATAGCATTAGCAGCATCCCACCTGGTCTCCTCCCCATCTTGTCCCAGCAAAGGACCATTAATTTAAAAGGAAACCCCCTAGACTGCACTTGCTCAAATATATACTTTTTAGACTGGTACAAAGAAAACGGGCAAAAACTCGAGGACACAGAGGACACTCTTTGTGCAAATCCGCCATGGCTGAGGGGTGTCAAGGTATCTGATGTCACGCTGTCGTGTGGGATCACGGCCGTGGGCATTTTCTTTCTTATTGTATTCTTGCTTTTGTTCGCCGTTGCCTTGATTTTTGCAGTGAAATATTTCCTCAGGTGGAAATATCAACATATTTAGCTCAAGGTTTCCAGAGAAGGCAGATAAATGTGTTTAGCAAAATTGTCCTAAGTAAAAAAAAAAAAAAAAAAAAAAAACAGAAAACAAAACCTGTCATCCGCAGGTGACCAGACTTCTCAGTTGGTTCCTAACATTGGGCTGGGGTTCATTGAGCTTTTCTGAACATGTCTTACTGGTAGGAGTCTCCCATGGGGCTGGGGCTAAAGGACTAGGCACTGTTGTAAGACAGAGCCACTTCCTCCTGTGAAACGTGACCCATATTCCCTGACCCCGCAATAGCAACCCCACCCATCTGAGAAAGGAGAGCATCATGCATCACCCCTCCGCCTGCCCAACCTGGCTATGCTGGGGCCAACCCTGTCCCTCCACTCTCTTTCTCTCATACTTCTGACATTTTGCTTGAGGCTCAGCTCTCTGTAATTGAGCCATTTGGGAAAGTTAGGCCCCAGCAAAGTCTCCATGCTCATTTTAAATGACAAAAGGTAAAATGTACAATGAATTGAAAAGAAAAGACAAAGTAATAAATTCTGCTCTCAACTAGATTCTATTAGTTACCTCAATTATTTGCTTTCTAAGGTTTTGAGAAGCCCCTAGGGGGCCAACAGTACAAAACTTTTACAGCCTCTCCCCACCCATCCCTGCAGGTAGGATTTCATCTATTTCACAAGAGGAGGTTCCCCTCCCCCATCTGGTTTTCTGGCTCTTGGGTTGCAAACTTGGAGGTGGGCTGCGGTCCAAACTGTTCTTTTTATCATCCAGGTTTCTGGTCCTTGGACCTCTCTCCCACAGGAACAGGGAGATGAATCACGCCTGGTTCCCAGGCTGGCCTTCCGAAGCCTATTCCCCTTGGAGAATATTGAAGAACACCTTCACAATGGAACCTTGTGGATTTATGTGTCCCTGCACACTAGCTGTCGGGAACATGATAAGGCCTGTTTCGGGAGAAGAGATTTCTGTTCAGTCCAAGGATATTCCCAAAGGTTGTGGCAGTGACAGACAACATGGGGCTATTGAATGCTGATAGACAGAGAGGACATGGTAGTTGACAATGTCACAACTTTATCCCTCCCATGTCTCAAAATCCTTCTGATGCAGGCTGAATCTCCTGAAGTCTGAATTGCTAGTTAAAACTCAGTTACTATAATGATTACAATTACTGTTCCCTGAACCCAGAGATTTAAGCAACAATAGATTGTTAATATTTTTAAAATATTGCACAAATACTAAATATACGTCTTCATTCCATCATTCCCTGAACAACATTAACTATTTACATAGCATATATACCATGTTATGTATTATTAGTAGACAATACCAAGAATATGGAAAGATTATGTAATTCATATGAAAATACTGTCCTACTCTATTTTTGTATAAAGGACTTGAACATTTAAGGTATGCTGGTATCTGTGAGGACTCCTGGACCCAATTTCCTCATGAAAACCAAGGACTGCTACATAAGGCCTTGATTAAATCTCACAACCAATTTTAGATTAGAGATGCTAACTAATTATGAAGTCAAATATCAAAGAATGATTGACCAATGGTAACATCCAGTCAGAATGATACAAGCAGCCGTGTCTTCTCTTCATCCCAGAAAAGCTGCTTAGGCTGGTGGCAGCTGGGATGAATCTCTTTCCTACTTAGCGACTTCAGCCTTTCTCACATGGTCCATCCTTCCTCCCGGAAGCTCCTGAAGTCAGTCCTCACATCCCTGAGACTTGCAGGCATGGTTTCCACTTCTGAGAGTGGCTTTTTCCTATATAGCTAATCCAAAGCCAATGACAAATGATGCCACAACCTGTGAACTCTCCAGCTCCTTTATTGTCTTTATGACTCTTCAACATCCAGAATCATGGCTGGGACCTGATATGGTTTCAGGGTGTGTGTGCTCATGCTCACTGATAAATGTTCATGTGGAGGCCAGATGTTGACATCAGGTGACTGCTTCACCATCTCACTGTTTTGAGGCATGATCCCTCACTGACTGTGGAGCTCACCCCAACCCCTATCTATCTATGTACCCCAGGGAGATCTATCCCTGGGGTACATCTCCATGCTCTGTCCCCGGTTCTGGAGTTACAAATGCACACTGTTCTGACCGTCTTTTTGCTTGGGTGCTAGGGAGCTGAACTCAGTCTGCAGGCTCGTGCAAAAAGCACTTTACTTGCTGAGGCTCCCTCCCACAGCCCTCATGTTTTATATTTTGAATAATTGCTGAGATTTTGTAGGCCTCTGGTCCCTGAACCCTTAGCAGTGGTTACTACGGTGGCCACCCCCATCCCTACTTACCCTTAGCTCTGGTCACATCTCCAATGCTTCCTGCACGACACCACCCATTTATTTCTTACCGGAAACATCTAGAGCAATCTGGTAATAAAGGATGCCTACACCACGCCTTCAGTAATTAGGATATTGTTGCAATGAGGTTAACTCTGGATCCCTAGTCAATGACTGAGTCCCTGTAACATCACATCCTACTCCTCATGTTCTCCTCCTACTTCCCCCATCTCAAAGGGTAGATGGATTCCACATTCAGAATGCTGTCTTAGAAAACGCCAACCCATTGGGCTCCCTGTCTAGTCCGTCAGACATCAGCTGACTCCCGCCTTAGGGATATGAACTGAAGATGGAAGAGACTAATTATGAATCCACCACTCTACAACCACACCGTTTTCCTTAATACTTAATCTGCAACTTGTAAAAAACCAAACATTCCGTAGGAAAATCTCGGCTCCGGATGCGTTACGCTAAAGGCCCCAGTGTCTCAAGCCTTGGCAAGACCTAACTGCCCATCTTGCTCTCCTTTGTCGGGCCCACCCCACTTCACACCCTGTGACTTGCCGGGCCAAAGCACCACACTGATCCAAGGCTCAGTGACGGCGCCTCCATGTTAAGCAACAGTAAATTCACCCCACAGCGTCAGGAAAGGAGCTCTTTGATGACTGCTGTCAGTTTCATTGCTTTATCTGGTTACTAGGATAGGAGCTGTAGACATCGTGTGTTTATTGGTTTTATGTATTGCGTGTTGTTGCTGCTCTGACAGGCTACACCTATAAAAATGTGTTATTATTGCAGGATGTAGCCCAGCGAGCTGACCCTGCATTTCAAAGTGTACTGAAGCAAATAGCATTGAAGTCCATAAAAGCTGACTGGCCTCCATCACAAAGGACTCTCGGCGTGAGCTGCAGCTCCTATAATCCAGGGAAGAATTATACCCTTCCCTGTCCCGACAGCCATTGCTATTAACTGAGGAGAGCACACTCCCAAACACAGGCATTATCTGAGAGAGTCTAAGACAGGATGCTTTATATCGCTCTGATTTGTCCCACTGTCTGAGAAGACTCGAGTGTAATTTTGAGGTTTACAAACGAAATAACTGGCTGGCTGGTGTAATATCAGTACAGGGTGTGAGTGGAGTTTCCAACTGTGTTTTTCCTCTTGGAATGGAGAAGAGGCACCCGAGTTACAGAAATAGAAGGTGGTTATCTCGAAGCAGGGAGGCAGCTGCTGGACATGTTAAGAGTACAACTGTCTAGTATAGTGGAGGGGGGGTAGCCTGTGGCATAGAGGAATAGCCTAGCCTATTGCAGCTCCCAAGCCTAGTGGAACACCAGAATCACCAGGAAAATTCTTGACAAAACAGAAATCTTCCGCCTACCTCTAGATGTTGGCCTCCAGTTCCACCAAGGGATTTCATATAAAAATCATTTCTAGTCTCTGTTTTATCAACCAACGGCAGAAGCATGCTAGGCTCCATGTTGCATAGAAGCTAGAGACTGTCTTCTTATCCCAGGAAAGGAATGGAAGTTTCTTTCCAAAAATTGGACAGAGGTGCTTGGCAAAGCCCTCAATTCCAAGGGGCGCCATCTTGCCAGGCAACTTGACAGTGTCTCTTGCCGTCACAGCTGGGCTGCAAGACACTGCCCTGCAGCCATGCTGTCTCTCACCTCTTCCCTACCCACCCCTGCTGCTTACTAACGACTTGAAAGTGAAATTGTGAACTGAATATTATGGAACTTGGAAAGAATCTACGGATTAGACATAAAGTCTATTGTTGCTCACGACAGATTGAGCCGGGAAGATCATGGAGATCCTCGGCCCTTCTACTTAATGTTCTCCGAGCACCTGGCTGGGGTCTAAGTCTGGCAAAGGGCATCAGAGGGCAAAGCGGCCCTCAGAGCATCCAAGTATCCATTTCCTCCTCTTCCTTTTCTCTGGCCCACAGGCCTTCTTCCTGCCTTCCTCTGTCCCTTCCTCCTCCCCTCTGTTGTTGGTAGGGTCTCTTCCTATGTGGTCTAGACTGACCTCAAACTCATTATCCTCCTGCCCAACTCCTGATTTGGGAAATATAATGTACACTACCACATTCAGTTTGGTCCATGAGCTCTATAATAGATTGGGTCCCCCTCTTTTTTTTTTTCTCCTATAAAGAACCTAAATAAATAATCTAATCACAGTAATAGATAAGCGATTAAGTAAATTAGGGGATGTTTTGAGTGAATAGGGAGATATTCAGTGTTTTTAGAAGGAAGAATGTCCGTCAGATAGAAATCAGAGAAATACTTAATCAAAATGAGATGAACATTGCTATCAGACTAACAACAACAAAATATCCTGAAAAAGTGGGGCTGGAGAGAGGCCTTGTGTGTTAAGGGAGCTTGCTGATCTGTCATGGGGACTGGAGTTTGGGTCTAGCACCCACATCAGGTGCCTCACAAGTACCCATAACTCCAGCTCCAAGGGATCCGATGTGTGCTCTGGCATTGGCAGGCACTTGCACACAAAGGTGCACATATACTCTCTCTCTCTCTCACACACACACACACACACACACACACACACACACACACACACATAAAAATAAGATGAAGCTTGTTTAACCAAAGGAAAAGGCTGGAGAGGTAAGGAGGTTGAGGCACTACATGCCGTACTTGTGGGGTTATAAATAACTTGGTTCAGATCTTCTAGAATCATCTGACAGTAATCAAATATGTGGCCTGAAAATTCTCCTTTGGGGTTATATCCCAAGAAAGCTTCATATGTCTGCAAAGACTCCCTCCCAGTATTATTTATAGAGGGGGGATCCATAGCAGTTTGAGAATTCATCACTAGGAAAGTATAAAAGTTAAACAGGGTGGACATGTCATAGAAGACATTGTACAGTAGTTAGAAGTGATGGGTTAGACACAACCATAGCAGAATTTTATTGTAAATACCTCTAGACAAATTGAATTTGGCAGAGTATATTTGAGCAAAGAAGGATTCATGAGTTGGATATCCTTTGTTTAACCTGTGGTGGCTCAGAGCACTCCACCCAGCAACGTGAGGTTTACAAGCAGTAAAGGGCAGTGACATACAGAAACAGCTTGATTTTTACTGCTGTCTTTGCCTTATTTAGGCAAGGTGCATTGAAGAATTTGCCTAGTGTGAACTAGTCTAACCAAAAGCTTGTGACTGGCTAGGGCTCAGCTGCTCTGATTGACTCCAACTCAGTTACCTTACATTAGTGTGTTCTTAGGTCAGACTGTGGATACCTCACATGAGTGTGTTCTTAGGTCAGGCTGTAGATACCTCACATGAGTGTGTTCCTAGGTCAGGCTGTAGATTCCTTACATGAGTGTGTTCTTAGGTCAGGCTGTAGATACCTTACATGAGTGTGTTCTTAGGTCAGGCTGAAGTTACCTTACATGAGTGTGTTCCTAGGTCAGGCTATAGATACCTTACATGAGTGTGTTCTTAGGTCAGGCTGTAGTTACCTTACATGAGTGTGTTCTTAGGTCAGACTGCAGATACCTCACATGAGTGTGTTCTTAGGTCAGGCTGAAGTTACCTTACATGAGTGTGTTC
>CABHPQ010143851.1:17563-31176 GCA_902168405.1 Peromyscus aztecus
ATGCTGGAGAACTTAGGAACCCCTTTGCTTTGGTACTCGTGTGGCTGCAGATGGATAGAAATTTATGAATGGAACTTTTTCTAGTTTCTAGAATCTCCTTGAAGTCTTAGAGTGAATATAGTGAATTATATGCTGAAAATTTATGAACTATCAGGTTTTTTTTCCAAGTATTAGATACTAAAACAGAACACTAGATCAGAATTATTAATTCTGATGTTACTGTGTGTTTAAGGAGGGAGTCTGGCAGGATAAATTCAACCCTAACTTTGGGAGATACTCTGATCACCTCTGACTGGAATAGTACACTAGAAATTGTTTTGAAGAAAAGACACCTATTTACGGTTTTCACTGGAAGAAAATATGTAAAGTGTCTGACTAACTGGAAAATATTGCATAATGGAACCTATTCATTTAACAGATAGCTGACTGCCCATGTAGCACATTGCAGTAGCACCAGGGGTAGATGACAATTGGGATAAATACAATTCCGCCGTCATGGAGTATCATGGAAGAAATGTGTGCGTGTGTGTGTGTGTGTGTGTGTGTGTACACACACATATATATATATATACATATATATGTATATTTACGTTATATAAAGTAAGCAATAGAATAAGAAAATTAGTAATTATGTCAACTGCTATGAGGAAAGAGGACTGTCCATTCACAGTCCTCTATGTTGGTATCTGCAAACTGATGAGTCAGTGGACTAAATTCACAAATTTCTTTCTTCTGCCCCTGTATTTAATATAATGCAATGTGCTGGTCTGTTGGTGGTTGATAATGAACAAGTTCTGACAGTGGAACATCTTGGAATCATAAAGTAGAGAGAAGCCAGTGTTCTCAGTTCTACTTATAGTCGTGAAAACAATTGTTTTATGAGGAAAACTCTAGGCTTTCAAATGGCATGTATCTGGAAAATGCGGATGCCAAGTATTCTTAGCTGTCCCATGAGCTTTTGGTGGAAATGAATCTTACTAAGAGGTAAAAAAAAATGGTAACAAAGGGTTATTGATCGTGTTTCAACTGATTGATTTGAAGAATTTTTAAATTTCCCTTCTGACTGCCTCAATAATCCATTGTTCCATAAGGTTCACTTGGTATTCCATGTCCTTGGGTAATTTTTAAAATTTCTCTTGCTATTGGTGTATAGTTTCATTCCCCTCTAATCAGAAATTATGCAGGATATCATTTCAAATGTTAAACATGTTAAACTTTCTTTTTTGACTTGATATATGGTCTATTAATGTTTACAAATTCTTACTTATAGTTTGAGAATTACATACATGCATGTAGTGTGTTTTAATCAAATCCATCCCCTTTCCCTTCATTCCAATTACTCCCTTTCCCCCACCACTTTCACCTCCAAACTCTGTGTACTTAAAAAAAAAAAAAGACCTCACTGAGTCCACATAGCATTGCCTATATGTGCATGGGTATAAAGAGACCCATTCATCTTTTAGATAAAGAGTAGCCCCTCTGGGCATCCATCATTGAAGAAAACAGATTCCCCCTCTCCCAGCAGCCATAAGTACACCAATAGTTGTGATTTCATGATCATTTCCTGACTCTGATGGAATTTTGTATGGCTTGAACCTGCAGCTCTTGTGCCCGCAGTCACAGCCACTGTGGGTTCATGTGTGCGACAGTCCTGCCATGGGAGGCAAACACACTGTTTTGCTGCAGACATCCACTACCTCTGGCTCTTACAATCTTTCTGCCCCCTCTAAGATGGTCTCTGAGCCTTGAGGGGAGGAGGTATGATATAGATGTGTCATTTGGAGATGAACAGTCCACAATTTTTTTACTCTCTGTATTTGACCAGTTGTAGGACTCTGTATAATTTAATACAGAGTATAAGTATAAATACAGAGTATCTAGTATAAAAAGAAGCTTCTCTGATGAGGATTGGGAAATGCATTAATTTATAAAGATAAGAATTTATGAAACAGTTTATCACTATGCCCATTTAGCAGAATAATAGTATTAGGTTTGTCCCCAAGGACCTATAACTTAGAAAGCCATGAGACTTTTACCAGCTAATGGTATCAGACATGAGTTCCATCTTGTGTAACGAGCCTTAAGTCCAGTCTGAAAGTTAGTCAAATACTTCTACAACGTTTATGTCACTATTATACCAATGGGCATATCTTGCCAGGCCAGTTTTTATTATAGCTCCTAGGGTTAACAGTGAGGTATGACTGTTGGCCATTTTTCTCCCCCTGTAGCATTCATAGTACTTTCTATCCCTATGAAAGTTAGCTAGTGGAGGGGAAGGTTCCAGGTCTGTACCAGCTTGACTTCTCCATCTTCTGTGATTCTGGACCATGGTCTTACCATCAGTTCTGAAGGGTAACCAAGAGCAATAACAACAGCCTGTAATCTTCGGGGGAGTTCTATGAGATCTCATTGATCAAAAACACAAAAAGAGGTCCCTGGCATTGGGCTGTTTATTTGGTGATCCATCATGTCTGGATGTCTGGAGGAGGCATTGTTGTTGCCCTACACACACACACACACACACACACACACACACACACACACACACACACTTCTGCCCATGCCAGTATAGGGCACCACACTTGAACTACTTTTGCATGTATGTATGTATGTACATGTTTTAGGAAGGTTCTACAGTAGTGGGTTTCTATACAACAGTTTCAAAAGTTATTAGTGTTAGTTTTCACTGCCCATACCACTCCTCTACCCTGTCCTCCTGTCCCCCAGCCCATTTAATCCTGTTCCATTATTTCTCGTTTCTCCTTTACAACACTGTATTCTATTGCCATTCATTTGCAAGATTTCCCCGTCTCATACAACCCCTTACTACACACACCTACAGACCACATACACAACACACACACACACACACACACACACACACACAGCTAACATCCACATATGAGAGAAAACACGCATCTTTGTTTTTCTACATCTGGGCTGCTTCACTCAGGGTGGTTGTTTCCAGATCCGTCCATTTACCTGTGAATCTCATAATTTCGTTTTTTTCTGAACAGTTGGATAACATTCCGGTCTATAAATGTATCACATTTTCATTATCCATTCTTCAGCTGATGGCCATTGAGGTGTTTCTGTCATCTTGGCTATGAGAACAGTAAGGAACATGAATGAACAAGTATCTCTGTGTAAGATACAGAGCCTGTTGGGTATATGCTCGAGTGATATAACTAGATCGTGTGGCAGATCTGACTTTTGGAGGAGTCTCCTCCTTGATTTCCACAGAGGCTATCCCGGTGAGCACTCTCATGGACCATGAATAAGTGTTCCCCTTCCCCCACATCTGTGCCGAAACTTGCTGTCATTTGTTTTGTTTTGTTGTTTTATCCTAGCTTTCCTTATTGGAGTAAGAGGAATATTGGGATTTTCCCAGGGGCCTGCCCTGAGAGGATTTCTCCCAGGGTCCTGGGGCAGACACTATTTCCGGCGTGTGGGGTATTCTGAGGGAAAAGAATCTCTGCACACCATGCTCTTTTGTCCGATTACTTTATTCCTCTGAGATTAAATTCTATTTACACAGCTTTGTTTCTATTCATATAAATTGCTCCTCTCTGTCCCTTCTTTTCCTGTCTTCTCATAGTCCTAACTTGGCTCTTATGCTTTCAACCTCATCTTTGTCCTCAATTTCTCCGTCCATGCTCTCTTCTTCTTTTCCTGCTCTCCTGACCTGACCCAGTCCTTACTCTCTACAAAAACTCTGCCTTGTTTCTTTCTCTCTGGCCATTCCATTCAGACAAAGAAAACTGCCCCAGTCTTTACTACATGTGGTTATGGGGGGAAAAAAAAAACTCTTTTTCTGAGTCAATTGCTCTGAAATGCCATTTGACCTGTCTGGGGAAGGAAGGTTTGAGCTTCATTTGCACAAGAAACAATGCTATGCATCTACAATCCACCTGACTCCTAACAGGCGTTGACTCTATAGGGGTATTAACTAGTTCAGATCAGCAGTAGGTCTGAGAAGCTTATACTGTTTGCTGTTGTGGCCTAGTAGTATATGAGTGTGCACAAGAAATTCATAGCAGAAGACAGCTGATATATTAAAAAACAAATAACACCAAATATTCCTTGATATATGGTTTCCTCTAGAAGGATTCCTTGACGATCAAGGTATAGCTTTATCATATTTGAATCTCTGTTTCATATTAGTGTGACTTGCAGCAGAGGAATTCTCAAAGTAGTTTTTTAAATTAAAAATATATTTATTTTTATTATATGAATATTTTGCCTGCCTGTACTATGTATAGACACCATGTGCAGACTGGGTGCCCATGGAGTTCAGAAGACAACATCGGATCTTATGGAACTGGAGTTACAGACCATTGTGAACAATCATGTGGGTGCTGGGAATTGAACCCAGGTCCTCTGGAAGAGCAAGTGCTCTTAACCACTGAACCATCTCTCCAGCCCCTCAAAGTAGTTTTAATTTGTATTTTCCTGAAGGACGAGAATGATGAACATTAAAAAAAAAAAAGGTTTTCCATTCATTTGTACTTTGAGAACTCTCAAAAGCTCCATGCCATAATTCTAAATTTTATTGTGTTCTTTTTGTTTGTTTGTTTGCTTTTTTTTGGTGGGGGGGAGATTTTGTTGTTGCTCTTTCTATGGTCTATATACTAACCCTCTGTAAGATATACAGCTGGTAAAGGGTTTCCCCCACTATTCTATAGGCTACTGATTCAATGGAATGATAGTATCTTTTGCTGTACAAAATCATTTAGTTTCATTTGTCAGATGTTGCTCTTAATGCCTGTACTGGCATCCTATTCAGAAATCCCTTTCCTGTTCAAGCATATTCCCTACTTTCTCATCTGTCAGATTCAGGGTACAAGGTCCTTAATTCAGTTGCTGTTGACTTTTGTACAGGATGAGAAGTAAAGATCTAGTTTACTACTTCTACATGCAACTATCCAGGTTGACCAGCCCTGTTTGTTGAAGATGCTGTCTTTTCTCAACTGTTTATTTTGGCCTTTTTGTCAAAAATCACTTGTCTGTAGGTGTATAAACATATATCTGGGTCCTTAATGCTACTGCATTGATCAGTGTCTCTAAAAGTCATAGAGATTATTAATATTGAGAATCACTATTGAACACTGTTCATTGATTCCTGTTATTTTGCTATTGTAATGGGGTTTTCTTAGAGTGGGCATAAATTCCTTAAATCTGCATGAGTCTGTACCAGGTCCTCTGTGCTTATGACTTTCAGTTTAGTGTTTTTATGGCATTTCTGAGTGTGAACAAGTGAGCCTCTGACTCTTGTGCCTTGTCTTGGGCTCTTTTCCTTCTGTTGGTCTTTATCTGACTTTGATGTCATAGTTTTTGTTTTATCATATTATATTTTCTTTTGATATATATATATTTTTTTTTCTGTGTGTTGGTTTATTCTGAGAGCACCCACCCCAAGACCATGGGCTGCAAGGCTGTCTTCTGAGCTTTTTGCTCTAGAAAGGTAAACCGCAGTCTTCTTCCCAAGCAAGAAGGCCAGTCTGTTTTGAAACAGGATGGTTACACATTAAAGAGAAGACACCAATGAGAAAGGCTTTGTGTTTTATACTGAGGGAAGTGCTTGGAACTGGACAGCAGGCCCTCCAAGTGTTTGGATGCATGCTCCCACCTGAGCCCTCCGTCGGGACTGCTTTCTCCTGCTCTCTACCACCCTGGAGCTGCTCAGTGCTGTCCTCTCCTGGAAGACTTCAGAAGCCCTTTCTGCTTCTGTCTTATGGAGACACAATTCCGGCATCCTAGTCACGCACAGGGAGTTGGATGCTTTTTCCTACGTCTCAGGCCATTGCTAGCAACCATTTGAGAGCATTTTCATTACTTGGAGGCTAGGCACTGGCTTCCTCCTGGCCCTGCACCTATATATATATTTTAACTGTATGAATTAATGAATGTAAATATAGCCACTATGGTAAAGGTAAAAGGAACTGTCATTATACCTTCTGGGAGAGTGAAAATCAGTTTTCTCCAATAGAATGACACTGATATATCAACCACTCCAGGGAAGATCTCATTTCAGGGGTAGTTGCAACAAATAATGGACTACAGATTTGGTAGTGGTGGTGGTTTTTAGATCTTTCTTTCTCTCTCTCTCTCTCTCTCTCTCTCTCTCTCTCTCTCTCTCTCTCTCTCTCTCTGTGTGTGTGTGTGTGTGTGTGTGTGTGTATGTATGTGTGTTCTTTTATGTGGTTAGAGTTTGGTGTTTTGTTTTTGTTTTGATTTTGGATGATGTATGTTTTATTTTCTGGGTTTTAGGCATTTTGTTGTTGTATTGGGTTTTGGTTTTCTTCTTTTTTTGAGAAAGAATTTAAATGTGGGTAGGGAGGGAGGAGGAGAGGATCTGGATGAACTTGGGGGAGGGGAAGAAAAATGATCAAAATATCTTTAAATTTTAAAATTGTTTAAAGTTATAATTTTTTTAAATCAGTTGTTATTCTAATGGACCTGCCTTTTATATGTGGCATGGTCCTTCTCTCAAAGCTTTTAATATCCCTTTTGTTCTATACATTTAGTGTTTTGATTTTTGCAACATAGGGAATTTCTTTTCTGGTCCTGTCTATTTGGTGTTATGTATGCCTCTTGCACCTTGATAAACATATCTTTCCTTAGATTTGGGAAGTTTTCTTCCATGATTTTGTTGAAATATTTTCTGTACTTTTGACTGGAGTTTCTTCTCCTTCTGTTTGTCTGTGACTCACAGAATTGGTCTTTTCATAGCGTTCCAGAGTTCCTGGTTGGATTTGTATGTTTGGTATGGGTTTTTTTTTTTTTTTTTTTTTTTTTTTTTTTTTTTTTTTTTTTTTTTCGAGACAGGGTTTCTCTGCGTAGCTTTGTGCCTTTCCTGGAACTCACTTGGTAGTCCAGGCTGGCCTCGAACTCACAGAGATCCGCCTGGCTCTGCCTCCCGAGTGCTAGGATTAAAGGCATGCGCCACCACCGCCCGGCAAGATTTATTTATTTATTATGTGTACAGAAGAGGGTGCCAGATCTCATTACAGATGGTTGTGAGCCACTATGTGGTTGCTGGGAATTGAACTCAGGACCTCTGGAAGAGCAGTCAGTGCTCTTAACCTCTGAGCCATCTCTCCAGCCCTTTGGTATGTTTTTTAACTGAGTGATTAATTTTTTTACTTTGTATTGGAAAACTGGTATGCTCTCTTCCATTTGATCCAACTTGTTGGTGTAGCTTTCCACTGAGCTTGTTTGATTTCTCAAGTCTCTTCATTTATTTTAGCTCAGCTTTTCTTCAGAGAGTCTCTTTACCAAATTCTATTCTCATATCTTGAATGTTTTCATCATTTCATTTAACTGTTTTTTACCCTCTTCATTCAGGAATTTATTTATGTCATCTTTTAATTCCTTGATATACTTTTAATACCTTTCAGATAAATTGTTTTTCTCAGGGAACATTATGATGGGGGGGGGTTGCTAATTTCTGGAGGAGACATTATCTTGATTATTTGTGGTAGTTGTATTTTGTGATGGGACCTCAGCATCTGAGGTCCCATCACAAAATACAACTACCACAAATTAGGTCATTGGTGGAGTTTGTTGCTATGGATACCTGGTCTAACTTTTGTTAGGAGGGTGATTGGATCTTTGTTTGCTGTTATATCCCATTCCATCAGGTTTTGGACCAGCTGAATGGGGCTTGGGTTCAGTCTTGGGGTGACTCTATGTTAATATGCAAATGAGGGGTCAGAAGGGTCTGAGATCAGATAGGGATGGTTGTAACTTCTGAGGCCAGGAGCAAACCTCTGTAGGCTTAGAAGATTGTTGCAGCTGATCTTCAGAAGTCTGTGGAGGGTTCTTTGGTTTCTACAGGTGGTCTTTGGGTAGCAGGGGCTGGGATCACTGTGGGAGTGGACAGTGCTCCTTTGGGGTAGAGGGGCAGGATTCCACACCTTCCTTACATGAAGGTGTATGGTATAGAGGCCCAGCTGAGGAGTCAGGGGTGCAAGATATCATGTAGTTCTGGTGCATCTTGGTGGATGAGGTGGTGGACTGGTCTGGAGGGAGGGGCCCTACATGTGGTATGGTCACAGGACACCATCACCATGCCTTCTCCAAGCTGAGCTGTGTACTGGTGTGTGGTAAACAGGCAGGTGGGTGGATTAGCTCTGCTGTTCCCTATCTGGCCTTCTAGGTCTCAGGACTCTTTCAGAGTGGCATGGTGGATAGTGTCCCATGCCTCAGTTTTTTTTTTTTTTTATATTGACTTTTTGCTTTCTTGTTTAGATGATCAGTTCTTTGTATATTCAAAACCTTGACCCCATGTCTTCTACATAGCTGGTAAAGACTCCCCCACCCCCACCACCATCCTGTGTGCTGCCTCTTGGTGTCCTTTGCTCTACAGAAACTTTCAGTTTCATGAGGACCCATCTGTCAGTGGTGGGCCTTAATGCCCATGTTATTGAGGTCCTGTTCTAAACTGTTTTCCTGTTCCTATGAGTTCAAACATTTTTCCTATTTTCTGTCTATGAGAATCAGGGTATGAGGTTTATGTTTCACTCCTTGATCCATTGGGATTTGAGTTTTGTGCAGGGAAAAGGATCTAGTTTCACTTTTCTATATTCAGTTTGGCTGGATTTGGGGGATATGCCTTTAATCCAAGCACTGGGGAGGCAGGTGAAAACCTGTGAGTTCAAGGCCAGATTCAGTGTACATAGGGAGTTGCAGGCCAACCAGGGGTACATAATGAGTCCCTATCTCAGATCAACTAAAAATGTTTAAGTGTGTGTGTTTAACACATGTGTGCAGGTGCCACTGAACTCAGAAAAAGGTGTCACATTCCCTTGAGTGGGAGTTACAGGTGGTTATGAGCCACCCAATATGGGTGCTGGGAACTGAACTTGGGTGCTATGGAAGAGAAACAAGGGTTCTTAGCCACTGAACCATCTCTATAGCCCAGATACATGGTCTATTTCTTCATCTTTTTTTGTATGCATAAGAATGTATTCTGTGGCTGTTGGATGGGATGTTCTCTAAATAGTTTTCAAGTCCATTCAGCCTATAATTTAGAAGATTATTAGATTATTAAGACAAAAATAAGTAAGCATCAATCTCTTGTCAAGTGTGGGGTAGTATTTTGAAATTCTACACTGCTAGGGATAGAGAGATGGTTCAGTGGTTAAGAGCACTTGCTGCTGTTACAAAGGACCCAAGTTCATTTCCCAGCACCCATGTCATATATGGCTTCACAATCATCTATATGTCTGTAACTTCAGATCCAGGGGATGGGTGGGCTTGAGTGATGCCTCAGTGATTGGGGGCTTACTGCTATTTCACAGTAAAGTGACACAGGTGGATTCTAACACCCACATCAGGTAGCTCCCAACTGCTTGTAACCCCAACTCTGGGGATCCAGTGCCCTCTTCTGGTATTCATCGACACCTGCAGTCACATGTTCATATCAACACAGAAACACACACATAATTTAAAATAACTCTTTTTAAAAGTAGGAAAGACATATTTTTATTTTCTTAAAAGTGATTTTGTTGGTCTAAAGTAGATCGACTGGTTATTCCAAAGAAAGAGGAAGAAAAGCATTCTAGGACAAATAATTGAAATGGATAGTAAGGTTGTAGATTTGTGGAAGATGAGTCTTATGAAGAAGCTTTGTGATCAAGCTGGTTAAACTTATAAAGTAATTAAAGTGCCTCTGAGACTTGAGCATCCATATCAAAGGTACAGGTCTGCAGGACAGTAATTTGCTAACTCACGTTCTTACTCCGTGAAGAGTTTTATTCTGGGACTTGACAAAGTAAGTCTTTACATGAAATTTTTTGAAACTATTGATTGGAGATGAACATTAGACCTACTTGACTTCCACAGAATTTAGCATACTCAATTAAATGGTCCTGGAACATAACTGAATTATATTTGTGCTCATATGTTAATGTGTTCCCCCCCAAAATGAGGAGCTAGAGCGCTGGCTCAGGTGTTGAGAATGTTTACTGCTCTTGGAAAGGAAATTGGTTCAATTTTCAGCACCTACATGCTGGCTCACAACTGCCTGCAACTCTAACTCTGGGGACCTGGTGCCCTCTGTGGTTCCCTAGAGGCATGTGTTGCACATACGTTCATGCAAACTCATACACATACACATAAATAAAATAAATTTAAAATATATGAAACTCAAATAGAAACCCGATATTCCTGATCTAATCCTAATTAATGATTTTAAAAGACTGGAATAGACACTGGGTTTTCTTGTCAATTCTGTGACTCTTCTAGTGAAATCTCATCTGGTCTCTGACTACATTGTGGCGAATTGAATGACTCCTTCCTTCTATAAGTTGCCTTGGTCAAGGTGCTCTATCACAGTGGTACAGAAGTAACTAACTGTAGCAGTTTGAATGTAAATGGCCCCCATAATCTCATAGGGAGTGGCACTATTAGGAGATGTAGCTTTGTTGGAGTAGGTATGGCCTTGTTGAAGGAAGTGTGTCACTGTGGGGGTGGGCTTTGAGTTTTTCTATGCTCAGGAAAGTACCCAGTGTTTCAGTTGACTTCCTGTTACCTTCTGATCAAGATGTAGCCAGCACAACATCTACCTGCATGCCATCATGCCTCTGAAACTTCAAGTGAGCCCCCCTCCCATGAAATGTTTTCCTTATAAGAGTTGCTGTGGTCATGGTGTCTCTTCACTGCAATAGAAACCCTAACTAAGACACTAACACATACAGCTACCTCTAGCAACATCATCTCTGAGGTGGTGGTTTTCTCTGGCTTGAAGTGTTATTATCTCCAGGTGAGCTCACTGAAAGGGCCTTGATATAGGTTTCTGACAGTGTGAAGGTCTTATTTATGGACAGGGTAAAGAATTCCTATAACACTAGTGGAGAAACTCTTCCTAAGAGAGCCAATCCTACATCAGGGAGAAGAAATGCTGACTGAGATCTAGGGAATGTTTTGTCTGCCTTCATTTTAAGCCAGGTTGTGCTAATACAGGTGAGATATGCAATTCAAGTAAATGCCTCAAGATTGATCAAGTCAGATTGCCTATAGTGGCCTGTTGGAAAAGAAATTCCATGTTAAATGTGAACCCAGAGGGAGCTTCAAGGCTTCTCAGTCTTTGAGCCTTAATTACCACTGCTAAAGACTCTGCACTCCAACATGGAGTGGTCAGAATAATTACTAATGCTGGGGAGAGGTGGAGGCTGTGTCTATTTTAAGCCCTTACAACACTGGTTGAAGGCTCAGAGCTTTGAGTCTGTATCTTCCACCTTCAGGGAGTCCCTAGACTCCTCGAATGGTGTACCTGTTGGCACTTTCATGTAACACTGACAGGAAAGAGCTTCCCAGAGGCTTTAGACATGGACACCTTTCCCCAAGATACAGAACAAGACTATCACAAGGAGGCAGATACTCGCTTAATTGTGTGTCCCTGTGCTTCTAACTCAACAAGACCAGGCAAGCAATTCAACCTCCAGAGCTATGTCATCCCTGTGCCAGATAACTTACCAGCCGAACAGGGAGGCTAGGAGACTGTATCACAGTGATTTGTGCTGTGTGTGCATATGCATAAGCATGGTGGGACTGGGGAGATTGAGTTACAAGAGAATTAAACAGGCTGGGTAAAAAGGGGAGACTCCTCATCTGGCCTGTTCTTAGGTTGTCTTTTTTTTTTTTTTTTTTTTGGTTTTTTCGAGACAGGGTTTCTCTGTGTAGCTTTGGAGCCTTTCCTGGAACTCACTCTGTAGTCCAGGCTGGCCTTGAACTCACGGAGATCTGCCTGCCTCTGCCTCCCGAGTGCTGGGATTAAAGGCGTGCGCCGCCGCTGCCACCACCGCCCGGCTTGGGTTGTCTTACTTTTGATTTTTCTGAAAGACCCTGACAAGGAAGCATGCTCCCAGAGACTGTCCTAATGGTTTTATCATTCTTCCTGAGCACTGTGTTCCCCTAAAGTCTTACTGGTCTCTAGCCTGGAAGGACAACTCAAATGTTTGTTCATGAAGACACCATAATCTAAAGATTCTAAAGATGATGTCTCCTGAGAGTGGAGGCGCTAGCCTAGATCCTGGTCAGATTCTCACATGGCAGGAACATGACCAAAGAGGAATTGCTGAATAGGATTTGTGGGAGGGCATGGATTTAGACTTGGCACATTGAAAACTGAAGCCAATGAACCAAAAAAAAAAAAAAAAAAAAACACTATAGTTTAATCATAGTAGCTGAGCTTGGCTAGTAAAAGAGGCCCTGTAGCCAGCTAATTGCTTAAGCTACAACAACTTATTCTATAGCCAATTGACTAAGTTGTGGCCAATGTGTAACTGAAGGTTTTCTCTGTCCCACTCAGTCCACAGCCACTCAGACACAAGTAAACACACAGAGGTTTTTATTAGTTAAAACTGTTCTCCACCATTAGCTCAGGCTTACCCCTGACTAACTCTTACACTTAAACTCAGCCCATTTTTTAATCTATATGTTGCCATGTGTTCTGTGGCTTTACCTGTGTGCCGTTACATGCTGCTCCCTGGACGGCAGGCTGGCATCTCCTGACTCAGCCTTCCTCTTCCCAGAATTCTCCTTGTCTGCTTATCCTGACTATACTTCCCGCCTGGCTACTGGCCAATCAGCGTTTTATTAAACCAGTGTACAAAAGCATTATCTCACAGCACCAATGAATCTTTCTCTGCTCCTCTTTCCTTCTATTTTCCTACCAGTGTTGTCTGATCTCCATCAGGAGTTGAAAACCTGCCTGATTCAAAAACAGAATTGTGGTTTTCTTTGTCAATAAACACCAGTAAACATGACAAAGAATCCATCCTCAACTGCAGATAAGAGAAAATAACCTGGCTTCTTGTAATTTGTGGTTTCGGAATTCAGTGAGATGCTGCAGTGTTTTCTTTTTTTTTTTTTTTAATATTTCAGCTAATCTTTTTTTTAAAGATTTATTTATTTATGATGTACACAGAAGAGGGCACCAGATCTTGTTACAGATGGTTGTGAGCCACCATGTGGGTGCTGGGAATTGAACTCAGGACCTCTGGAAGAGCAGTCAGTGCTCTTAACCTCTGAGCCATCTCTCCAGCCCGCTGCAGTGTTTTCTATGTGAGGACAGGGGCTAAGGATTGTAGTCAGGAATCTGAGGTGTCTGAACTCTTAAGAATCTGACCCTGAATTAGGGTAAATGGCTTTCAAATTGAAAAAGAAATGAAATAAGAGGGTTGCCAAAACCTTGGTTACATCTAGGTTTTACTGTCTGAGGTGTGTGTAATATTAACTCGAGTAGAGGGTAGAAAGGAAGGACACAAATGTATTGTCTTGAGGAATGAACTAACCATACTAAGTAGTGTAAGACAAATTGCTAAATGATCTTATTAATAAAAAACCCAGAGCCAGATATTGGGGTGAAAACTGAGAGATCAGAGGAATAGAACAAGCCACAGCCAACCTCACTTTACCAACTCCTCAGCCTCCAGAGAAGGCTACTTCCTGTATACCCATGCCTTATATACCTTTCTGTGCCCTGCCATCTTACTTCCTCTCTCTGCCTAGCTCTATCACTTCTTGTCTGTCTATCCAGACCTCCAGACCTCTATGGTTAATTAGCACCCGGATTAAAGGCATGTGCCACCATGCCTGGCTCTGTT
>CABHPQ010143854.1:2786-16079 GCA_902168405.1 Peromyscus aztecus
CACACACACACACACACACACACACACACATACACACACACACACACTAGAGGTCTTTTTAAGCTTTTAGGCCTTTAGCAGCAGTTCAGCTGAGATCCATTCAGATGAGGACTCAGAGACTTTCAGTCAGAGGAAACAAGATCAGCTGAGAAGTTGGCAAGGTGAGGTTGGATGTGGTTTGTTCTGTTTCTCTGGTCTTTCAGCGTTCACCCCAATACCTGGCTCCGGGTTTGTTTTTATTAATAAGACCTTTTAAGATTCGTGTTACACACATACATACACAGAAAGTTCTCTTTCTCTCATACACACAGGAAACTCACATACACACACAGGAAAGCTCATGCATACACACACACACACACACACACACACACACACACACACACAGTAAGATTTGTGAAAATCAACACAACTGTTGGTCTCTAAACCTCCGTTTTCCACAATTACAGAGCTATTCTGATATATAACTATTGGATGGCTGTAGGTGTCCTCCAAAACTTGTGTTGAAGTCTTATTGCCAATACAGTGATTCCAGGACAATGCATCTAAGAAGTGAGTGTGTAGATCGTGGGGCCTTTGCCCTCATGAATGGATTAAAGCTGTTACTGTAAGAAGATTACTTACAGACTCCTAATAAAAGCATGATGATGCCCCCACCTACCTCTCTGTGTCACACATATTCACCTGTTGCTTGCCATGTTGTAACATGAGAGACAACATGAGAGACACCATGCTCTTAGATTCACCAGATTCCACAGCTGTGAGCCAAATAAACCGATAGGTTAAAGATGACATAATCGGTGATATTCTGTTACATCAGTGTAGCTGGAGAATTTCTCTCCAGCTCCCGCCAAGTCCCGCCAGTCCTGGAGCCCACTTATAAAATAAACACACAGACTCTTATATTATTTAAACTGCTCGGCCATTAGCTCAGGCCTACCATTGTCTAGCTCTTACTCTTATATTAACCCATTTCTATAAATCTATACCTTGCCACGTGGCTCGTGGCTTACCGGCATCTTCACATGCTGCTTGTCATGGTGGCAGCTGGCAGTGTCTCTCCCACTCAGCCTTCCACTTCCCAGAATTCTCCTCTCTCCTTGTCCCGCCTCTACTTCCTGCCTGGCCATTGGCCAATCAGTGTTTTATTTAGACAGAACGATATCCACAACGCATCAGTAGAAGACAGACTCAGGCAAAAGTAGATGCTCTGCTGCAGCGGGAGTGACTAAGAGGCCCAGGCTCCCTCTTCCACACTGGTTCACCGACAGACTCTCCACTCCAGGTATGACAGACCTATAGTGCTAGGGAGGAACCACCCGACTTCCTCCCCATTCTCATCAGTAGGAAAAGTTTGCTCTAGTAGGGCCAGGTGAGTTCTGAGTCTGCTCCAGCTGCCGTCACAGAATGCCATTGTTCATGTGCTTTAAACAAGATTTATTTTCTCACAGTTCCAGAGTCTGGAAGTCTTCTAGATGAGGATGCCAGCATGGCTGATTCTGTCGAAAGCTCTCATCCTGGCTTAGATAGATGCTCATTTTCTTGCTGTACCTTTATATGAGAGAGAAAGAGAGAATGTGGAAAGGAGGAAGTACCTGGTCTCTCTCTTCATAAAGACAGAAGTTCTGAATTCATGGCTTCATCTGAAGCTGACTACCTCCCAAGACTTCCACTTCCAAATGCTATTATACTGGGGGCTGCCTGGGGCCACCGTATGTAAAAGACAAACAGTTCAGTTGATAGCAAGAGCTCACACTGTCATTCCCCTGCTCATGGGGAAGAAGTATCACTTTGGGGGGGGAATAAGTCACTACCTTCACCCAACTCCACTATACCATATAGATGTTCTAACCACAGGAAGAGGCAAGTAGGAGGCCTCAGCACCCCACAGTTCTGTTAAGAGGGCTAACTTTGTTTGGAAAAGAGTGTGGGAGGACTCATACCTTGAGAAGTTACAAAAACAAAGAACTGTTTGGGTATTTTAGGGTTATTTGACTCTCAGTTTCCAAAGTTCAAGAGTATGTTGCTAGTATCTAACTTCCGGCAAGGAACTCATGCTCTCTTACAATGAGGCAGAGAAAGGGGAGTACTTAACTCCCTCGGTAACTAATCCAGTCTTGCTAAACCTAACTCATTCCCATGAGACTTAATCTAGTCTCTTTTTTAAAGATATATTTCTTTTTTAAGTGTGTGTCTGTGTATCCGTGTATCTGTGTGCACTTGTGTGCTGGTGTCCCCAGAAGCCATGAAAGGATATCTGAGACACTGAAGTTTGAACTACAGACAGTTATGAGCTATCCAACTTTGGTGCTAAGAACCCAAACTCAGGTCCTCTGCAGGAACAGAAAGCATTCTTAGCCTCTCCATCTAGTCTCTTGAGAAAGACACTAAGTCATTATGAGGGTGATATGCTAGACCCATCCATCAAAGGCTCGCATTCGGTACCTGTTTCGCAGGGGAGTGAGAGTCTAGCATGTGAACCTCTTGGGGGGCAGACCACGCCCAAACCGTCTCCAAGATCTTGGTGATAAGCAACTACGAGAGTACTGGAAACTCTTGTGAGTAGAGCAGCAGCAAGCTCAACACAGAAAACCAGGCAAAGATACAATTAATAGTCCATGCTGACATCACTTGAACCTCTGGAAGTCTAAAGCTGTGGGTCAGACTAGACTGATTTCCCTCGAGACCAACCAGAGTGGGTGTTGAAGAGCAGCAAACAAACAAAAGAACAGAGAGAGATGGGATTGTGGGGCAACTACTTGGATCAATGGCCTGAATAAACAGACCGAGAAAGCACAGAGATAAATATCCTCCTCCCCACCCCCTCCGCCACCGCAAGAGCCCAGA
Organism: Peromyscus aztecus; assembly: GCA_902168405.1. Taxonomy (NCBI): domain Eukaryota; kingdom Metazoa; phylum Chordata; class Mammalia; order Rodentia; family Cricetidae; genus Peromyscus; species Peromyscus aztecus. Next base: position 5,634 of record CABHPQ010143854.1, read on the forward strand.
GGAATAAAGGAAATAACATCAAAGTGAGCAACCAGATTGCCAGAAGGAAATAGCAATTTTACAAAGAATTTCAAAAGTTCCAAGGATCAATGTCTGCGGGCCAGAAAACATAATAAAAATAAAGAGAATGTCTAGATAAAACTTGTTAGCCCTGTCAACATGTTCCGAGGGAAATATGCAGTCTGAAACTGATCTGACTTGCCGCCAATGGCATCCAGTTGTGGTATCTCTGTACCCTGGAGGAAAACTAAGTGACCTTTCGATTCGGAACAGCTAGAGAAAAAAAACAATTGCAATGAAGAGAAAGCCAGAAAGCTGTGTGCTGCAGAAGACTCTTAGGAGAGGTCTTCAAGGGCCTTTCTGTTCCCTTGGCATTAGTTTTTATCAGGAAACGGCACGCAGGATGGAGACAGGAAAGCTGGCACAGAAGGGCTCGGGGCTCAGACTGCTTTACCTCTTGGCACAAAATGCAGGGAGATCATCCAAATGTTACCCAGGCTTCCTTCCGTGTGAGTTCATGTAACAAAACGTATCCTAAAGTTCCTGCTGTATGCTTTACCCCATCCTACAGTATGTAGCAAAGTGTCAGAAGAATTCAGTGAGGTTTGCCATGTTTAGGCAGTCTGGGCAAAACTATGAAGACAAGAGAAACTATGTGTTGTGTTCTGTGGGCACAATAATATCACAAATGTGAGAATTAGAGGATAATCTGCCTCTGGACTTGAAGTTGTGTCATATTTTTCTCTGAAAGACTCAATAATTTTATGACCAGGTATTTTAATATAATAATTGTATTCTTTGAGAGTTTCATCCATGCATACAATATGTTTTGATCATATTTACCTCTGCTCTTCCCTTAACTCCTTATGATTCACTGCCCACCTCCCCATCCTCTCCATACTTCATGTCCTTTTTATTTTTTAACACCTCACTGGGTCCAGTTTATGCTGCTCATATAAGAATGGTGTGAGGCCATCCACTGGAACATGGTTGACCTATTAAGGACCGTACTCCTAAAGAAAACTGACTCACTTAGCAGTCACCAACTGTCCGAAGTCCCTCAGCTAAGTGTGAGGGCTTGTGAACCCTTCTCTCCTGGGGTGTTAACTGGCTTGCTCTTGTGCAGGTAACCACAGCTGCTGTGAGTTCATAAGTGATCAGTCCTATCCAGAGGACACTGTTTCTCCCTGGTCTTCCTCAACCTCTGGCTCTTACAATCTATCCAACCCCTCTTCCACAATATGGCCCCAGCCTTGGGGAAGAACGTGACATAGATGTTCCATTTACAGCAGAGTAGCCGTACATACTCTCTGCACTTTGACCAGTTGTGAGTTTTTTTCATTAACTGTCATCCACAGCACAAAGACAGTTGCATTAATCAAGGAGTAAATATGTATGTCTTTAGAGGGCAGTTTGATACTATGTCCATTTAGCAATAAAGCAATAGTAATAGGTTTATTTCTGGAGTCTATGAGCTCCCAGCCATGGGGGTTTGGCCAGATTTATAGTACCAGGCATGTTTTTCTTCCTGTGGAGTAGGTCTTAAATCCAATGAGAAAGTGGTTGTCTTTACCTCCAGACCGTTCATGCCACCACTGCATCCTACCAGGCTGGTCATTATCATAGCTTGCAGAGTTCACAGATAAAACTGCTGGTGACTTTTCTCTCCCAGCAGCACACATAGAACCTTCCAGTACCAGGAAAGCAAGCCAGCAGGGGAAAAGCATCCCAGTCAGAACCAGCCTGATGTTCCACATCTGTGGTGTTTTCAGTAGTAGGATCGTACCAACAAGTTCCTGGTGAACAACCAAGAACCATCCCAATAGCTATATTGTTCGTGGGGGTCTCCAAGACACCTATGACCAACAATTCAAGGGGGAGGTATCCCCGGACCTGGCACTGGACTTTTTATTTGGCAACCTATAGTTTCTGGGAGGAAATTCTCTCTCTGTCTCTGTCTCTGTCTCTGTCTCTCTCTGTCTCTCTCTGTCTCTCTATCTCTCTCTCTCTCTCTCTCTCTCTCTCTCTTCCCCCCCTCTCTCTCACACATACACATCATTTAGGAAGCTTATAAAATAGTAGGTTTCAATATGGCTTTTTAAAATACCCTTAGTGTTAATTATCCTTGCCTCGTCCCCTGTTCTGCCTTACTTTTCCGCCGCCCTCTACAGGTAAACCTCCCTCCTCATTAACCCCCTTTTCCTTTTCACCTGTGTTCTACTCTCCCTTCTCCCTTAAACCATCTTCCTCCCTCTCCCCCTAGTGGCTTCTCTCAGTTAGGGTTTCTATCGCTGTGGTAAAACATCATGATCAGAAGCGGCTTGGGAAGGAAAGGGTTTGTCTCATCTCACCCCTCTCCTCACACTGCACCACTGAGGGAACTCAGGGCAGGAACCTGGAGGCGGGAACTGAAGCAGAGGCCGTGGAGGAGTGCTGCTCACTGGATGTTCACTCACGGCTTGCTCGGCCTGCTTTCTTATACATCCCAGGACCACCAGTCCACGCTGGCAATGCCCACAGTAAACAGGACCCACCCACCTCAATTATTAATCAAGACAATACCCCACAACTTTGCTGCAGGCCAACCTGTTGGGAGCATTTTTTTTAGTTAACATTCTCTTCCCCCAGTTATTTTAGATTTGTGTCTAGTTGACAAAAACCAACCAGCACACCTGACTCTACAAGTACTCCAAGTTAAACACACAAATCTAAAGATTTGATGCAAGGATCCACATATTAGTGAGAACACAGTGAGTGTGTCTTTCTGTCACAAGGCATTTTTCTCCATTAATTTAATCATCTTTTCAGATTATATCCTCCGGGATCTGTGGTACTGATAACCACATCCTGGAAGGGAAAAACAAAGTGCCGCTTCCTGCCATCTTGGGCCATGAAGGAGCTGGGATTGTGGAGAGTGTCGGACAAGGCGTAACTACCTTAAAGCCAGGTAGGTAACTAGGCATGGTATTGATGCCATCTAGGGGTGCAGGAAGAGGTTTGGCTTCTCTGTCACTTAAGAAATTAAGAGGCAGGGCTGGACGGATGGCTCAGAGGGTAAGCAGCACTGGTTGCTCTTCCAGAGGTCCTGAGTTCAATTCCCAGCAACCACATGGTGGCTCGCAACCATCTGTAATGAGATCTGGTGCCCTCTTCTGGCATGTAGGCATACATGCAGGCAGAACACTGTACACATAATAAATAAATAAATAAATCTTTAAAAAAAAGAAAGAGAGAGGGAAGGAAGGAAGGAAGGAAGGAAGGAAGGAAGGAAGGAAGGAAGGAAGGAAGGAAGGAAGAAAAAAAGAGAGAAGAGGCAGGAGAATGAATTCAAACAGAAGCACAAAGACAGTTTATTGGAGCTTAAAAGGGAAACCCCAGTTCAGGCAAACTGGAAGGGAGAGGAGGAGTGGAGAAGAGAAAGTGGAAGAAGTCATGCTGCTTGAACTGAGACAGCATGGGGCTCAGCCCCTTGGCCACAGATGCCACAAGCCAAGGAGAGGAGCTTTAGAAAAAAGAGGAAGGATCCCAAAGCATTAGTTATGGGGTGTGAGAGCATACTCAGGCTACAGGCAGCATTTGAGAGAAAAAGAAGAAATAGCCTCAGAAAGGCGAGCAGCCCGAAGACTCACGATGGGATGGCTGGTAGGCATGGTGTTATGTGTCAGGCATTCGGGAAAGGAAAAGCATGTACTTTCATTGAACCCACCTTCTTGTGGGTTCTCCCTAACCAGCTGTTCCCTATGTATTAGCTCTTAAGGAAGGGGACAGGAGCCTGTCTTCACCTAGAGGCAGATTCCATTTTTTACAATATAGCACTAATTCCTTTCTAATTCTCACTCTGATTCTTTCCCTGAGGTAACATAAAGATTTCAGAACTCACCATATATTGACAAAACCATGAAACTGCATCCAGACATCAGACACAGTACAAGAAGAAATAGGCAACTTGGGATTCAAAATCCCAGGCTGAAGATGGAGTTCAGTGGTGTGACACTTACCTACCATGCACAAGGCTGTAGCCACAAGTTTTCTCTGGTCCCACCCAGCCCGCAGTCCCACATTCCTCCAGTCCTGCCCAGCCTTGCGGTCCCACAGCTGTTTATAAAATAATCATTCAGAGGCTTCATACTAATTACCAATTGTATGGCCTATGGCAGTCTTCTTGCAAGCTAGCTCTTTCATCTTAAATTAACCCATTTCTATTAATCTTTGTTTTGCCATGTGGCTGTGGGGTTACCAGTCTGCTGGCATAGTGCTCCTTGGGCAGCAGGCTGGCATCTCTCCTCTCTTTCCTTTTCTGTATATCTGCTTGGATTTCCTGCCTGCCTCTAAGCTGCCTCCCATAAGCCAATGCAGCTTTATTTATCAACCAATCGGAGCAACACATATTCACAGCATACAGAAAGACATCCCACAGCACAAGGCTGTGCTCAATTCCCAGCATGGAAAAATAGAATATCGTATTCTTCCAATTTTGTGTTTGACTACAAGGGTCTAAAAGAAGAATTCTAATCCACTCTTTTCTATAGATATTATCTCACCCCAATCTACTCAAAATTAAACTAAGAATTACAATATATACACTGTATCACAATATTGTTAAACATAAAATATGAGCCCTTTTCTATACATACACATGTGAGTATGCACTAAATCTTTTCCATTATACAGAGTAGTATCATGCATAAGAGTTTCTTCTAGAATTTGTATTTACTTTCCCCACACTACAGACCTTCATGTTTCAAACACTTGATAATATCACATTATTCTAACAAGAATTTGTCATAGATTTTTTGTTTTCTTTTATGTATATCATGAGCATGAAATATGGGTGAACATATTTGTGTCCTTCCATGATGTCAGAATGTACTGAATAACAGTACATTCACACGGTACAGCAGTTTTGCTGGCAACAATTTGCCAGACATTCCAGATCGCCTCGATCTCAAGCACTGGCTGAGGCAAACATGAGTTGTTTCGTTCCCATCCTAATTACTAATATTAACCCTGATCACATTTACACATCACACAGTAAATACATCAGTTTGTATGTTGAGGGTAGAGACTACAGAATAGGTATATATGTAGGTTACAAAGGCAAGGAATTTCAAGGGACCTAAGAGACAATGCTGGAAAACTGAAAGAAATTCAAATAAACAGAGGCTTTATGGGGGTGAGATCTCCAGATGGTGTCCTAGGAGCTGTCATCACCCTCCTTTCTCAAAATGGAGTTAAAAGCTACTTGTAAAGTTAAGTCTTTCGGGGCAATCAGTCTGAAAAACACCGATTTACACAATATGGAGTGACTCAGGGCAGGGCACAGACTGATCTCAGTCACCTCTGAAGAGATAGACGCTCTGAAAAAGATCAATTCCCTTGTTTGACTTATTTAGCTACTTAATGGCAGAACAGGATTAAGGGCACAGGCTGCCTTCCTTTCCTCAAGTTCCAGCATAATAATAAAAACACCTCATAATAAGTACTGATTCTAATTTAGCTCATGTGTGATTCATTCTTCCAAATGTCAATAAAGACAGATTCTACTTTTCTCCTGGAACACTGAGCCAAACAAACAAACCTCATATACCACAAATACAGATGTTACTCTTAGATGTAGCTACCTCTTTCCTTTGACCTTCAATGCCATGAGTTGCAAATACCTGAATTCTTTTTTTTTTTTATCTTGCAGGTCTATTTATAGTAAAAATTTTTGATCCCATTGTGGAATGATAATTAACTTCAAATACCATGCCACAACTCTTCTGTAGCGAATTGATGACATCTGCTATAAACAGTTCCCAGTGGTATTTACTGTATTTCGGGTTTCCCCTGAGTTGGTCATAACTTTATTTATTCTTTTTCCTCAGGAGATAAAGTCTTAATGTTGCCTCTTCCGGAATGTAGAGAATGTGTCTATTGCCTCCACCCTAAGGGCAACTTCTGTAAGAAAGAGAAGTTAGTTTCAATTTTGACTTCTCACCTCATGTGCTTTCCTGGGTACAGGGGTTGACTCAACTCTGGTAATGTCTTTTCATTTCTCTTCTTTGTTGCTCTGTCTGGGGAGCAGTATTCTCTCTCCAACAGGATTAATGTTGGATGGAACCAGCAGATTTACCTGCAGAGGGAAGAAAATCTATCATCTTTACGGGACCAGCACATTCACAGAATATACTGTGGTAGATGAAATTGCCCTGGTGAAGATTGATGATGCCGCTCCTATGGATAAAGTCTGTGTCTTAAGCTGTGAGGTGCCGACAGGCTTTGGAGCTGTGTTTAATACAGCACAGGTAAGAACACATTTCTGAGTTGTTTTCAGTGACTGTCTACACAGTAAACAGGGAGCCCCACAGCCGGAAGGCTCCTCCAATCATGGACAAAACCATAGGCTTCCCACCCTTCTTCATTTCCTACTAACACAAAATCACCTCCAAAACTGCAGGTCACCCCTGGCTCCACCTGTGTGGTGTTTGGACTTGGAGGGATCGGCTCTGCCATTGTCATGGCCTGCAAAGCCTCTGGTGCTTCTAGAATCATTGGGGTTGACATCAATGAGCAGAAGTTTCCCCGGGCAAGAGCCCTGGGTGTCACTGAATGTCTCAACCCTAACAAGCTCAAGAAACCTGTCCAGGAGGTGGTGATGGAAATGACCGGTATTGGTGCTGATTTTGCGTTCGAGGCCATCGGCCTCATTGAAACCATGGTATGTGTCTTGAGCACAATTTGGGAACACATTAACTTCTGAAAGTCAGGAATTTACTGCCATTTGTTTTATTTGGAAGGATTGCTGCAAACTGAACCAAGGGCCTCCAGCATGCTGAGCACAATTCTATACCTTCAGTCCTGATAAGGGCTATAAATTTTTACCTGGCCTATTTGAGCACATTGATATGCCTTGCACTCTTCTGAGCTATTATCCTATTCTACCCCATTTAATTCATAGATCTGTCTTTGTAGCTAATAAATAACACTATCTTCAGCTTAAAGACTGAAAATCCTAATCTTAGTTGACTTTAAACAGCTTACTCTCGATGCCATAGTTAAACATACTCTGTGCTGTTTGATCATAGAATGTCTCCTACATACTCCCTGAAAGTACACATTAGCATTGTTATCAAAGTTGGAGAACACAGCCCCACGCCACAAGTAAGGCCTGGCCCCCTACCCTCAATAAGCCAATTTTAAAAAGCCAAACTAAAAACAGAAAGCGAAAAAAGATTTAATCAATGAGGCCACATTGGGAAGAGGCACAAAGGACCCAGTGACGCCCCCAAGTCCATCTTCTCCAGGTCCTGAAGTGAGAGCAAAGTTTAAACAGATGCATGCATCTGAGCAGTCCTGGTCCAGGTTTGTTCCCATCTGCCCTCGGCCAGTTCTTGTCTGGGCTTCAGTCTCACCCTGGAAGGCAGGCTAGTAAGCTATTAGGACTGTGTGAGATCTTTCTCCAGCAGACAAGTTCCCACACTGACTGGTGCCCTTTTTCTCTCCTAGCATGAGGTTCATTGGAAAAATACCCATTTCTTTGAGGTTGTATGTTTCAATAGTCTACTGGTCAGATTGAGAGTCACAAGGGCCTCTTCAGAAGATCTTCATTTCTACCAGGCCATGTGGTGGTATTGTGTTCCCCAAAATATTGTGTACCTTAATAAACTTATCTGGGGTCAGAGACAGAACAGCCACAATATTAAACATGAGGATAGGCAGTGGTAGCATACGCCTTTAATTCTAGCATTCCAGAGACAGAAATCCCTCTGGATCTCTGTGAGTTCAAGGCCACATTGGAAACGGCCAGGCGTGGTGACACACGCCTTTAATCCCAGTAAACCAGCCTTTAATCCCAGGGAGTGGTGGTAGAGAGCAGAAAGGTATATAAGGCGTGAAGAAACTCAAGGCATTAGGCCTGGGTAGGCATTTGGCCTGGAGAAGAATTTGGGCTGGTTAAGCATTCAGGCTTCTAGCAGCAGTTCAGCTGAGTGTCATTCGGATATGAGGACACAGAGGCTTCCAGTCTGAGGAAGCAAGACCAGCTGAGAAGTTTGCCAGGTGAGGTTAGCTGTGGCTTATTCTGTCTCTCTGATCTTCCGGCTTCACCCCAATACCTGGCTGAGGTTTGATTTTATTAATAAGAACTTTTAAGATTCATGCTACAAGGCCACTCACAAGTTACATGTAGAGCTACTGAGACATTAACCCTTCTGTTTCTGCATTCAGGTCGCAGCTTTGAAGTCATGCGTTGTGAGCTACGGGGTGTGTGTGATTATGGGAGTAGCTCCCACAGGGTCACAGCTCTCTTTTGACCCAGCAGTGCTTCTCCCTGGGAGAACCTTGAAATCTTCTGTTATGGGAGGTAGGCCTTTCTGTTTCCTTTCTCTTTCCAGAACCCTAAATCCCCTGCATGCTCCTTGGAGGTAATCAGGGAGGGAAGATGGCAAGAAATAGAAGACAGTGTATCGAAAAATGGAAAGGTGGCCGCATTCTCAGCACTTGGGATGCAGATGCAGGAAGAGTATCACAAGGTTGGTCAAGGCCAGCCTGGACTCAAGTGAGTTCCAGGCAGTCAGGCAAACATAGCAAGACACTACCCCCTCTCCAACTTCCATGAAAGCACAAGACTATCTCCCCGAAAGTAGTATGTTCTCTGTAGAAGCAAACAGGTCACTAGCTTAACACTGATAAGGTCTAGAAGGTGCCCATTGGGACCCAGACTTTCTGTACTTGGTGGCAAACCATGGGTGGTATATGGACCACTCCCCCATACAGGTTAAGACTAGACGAGCGTATCACTGATTTGCCCCCGCCCTGTGTTCTCACTTTAATAATCACTCTACCTTTCTATTTTAAAACTAAACAGACAATTACAATGTGAGCCCACGTTCCAATCTCTCTTCCCTAAACACCTTCAGAATCTATTCCATCACCTCACAGTCATACCCAGTATGCTTCCAGAACTAGCCTGTCCCACGGAACCTGTGCAGTATTAAATGTTCTGAGGCCACACTGTCTAACGAAGTGACTTCTACTCACATGCAACTTTTGAAAACTCAGAATATGGCTAGTGGGACTGGAAGACTGACAAGTCAGTCATATTTAATTTTACTCTACTTAAATCCAAACAGCGGTGGTGGATGTGTAGAGCAGGCTTTCTTTTGGGGGGGCACCAACCAACTCCCAAATCATGACACAGAGACTTACTATTAGCTTTGAATGCTCAGCCTTGCTTAGGCTTGTTTCTGGCTAGCTCTTTTAACTTAAATTAACATGTTTCTCTTCATCTACCTTTTTTTTTTCTTTATTTCTGTATGTCTTACTTTCTCTGCTTCTCGTGTCTGGCTGGCAGCTGCCTGGCTTCTGGATCCAAGCGTGCCTCTCTCTTGCCTCTCGTTCTCTCTTCTTCCTTTTTCTCTGTTCCTCTCTTGAGTCTAAATTTCTCCTCCTATTTATTCTCTCTGCCCACCAACCCCACCTATCCTTTCTCTGCCTAGCTCTTTATTAGACCAATCAGGTGCCTTAGGCAGGCAAGGTAAAATAAATGTAACACATCTTGCCTAGCTAAAATAATATTCCACAACAGATGTGGTGGCACATGACTTAATCCAAGAGCTAGGAAGGCAGAGGGGAGTGGATTTTTGTGAGTTCAGGCTAGCCTGATCTGCATAGTGAGTTCCAGGGCAAGGCAGGGCAACATAATGAGACCATGCCTTAAAAATAAGTAAATAAATGCAGGCAGCCACATATGACTAGCACCGGCTTGTTATTAGACAGCACAGTTCATATTATCTTATGCCCTGTCCTTAGCCAGAACGCTTAAGCAAGATTAATGTTTGATTATTGGTGATTGGTGATTAATGACTAATTGATTGGTTAATTTAAGGTATGGATCTGCAAACTTGATTTTAGCAGTCAGAGTTCTCAATGGGCATTACCTTTAAGCAAGTTATCCAAATTCCTTAAGCCCAGTCCTACCATCTGAAAACAAGGGTGAGCAATAGTTTTTCTTATCTAATAGTGAAAACTAAATGAAAACCATGCAAGGTAAGAATTCAGCAAAGGAGGTGACACAAAATGAGCAAAAAATGAGTGATCAGTTGATATGTTGACAACAGTAGCTCACGACCCAAGAAAACGAGGTGCGTGCTTCAGTGGCAATGAATGCTTGTTTGGGCTTGAAGGTCTGGGACCTTCTAGATTATTCCTTGACATGCTTTTGTGTAAGTTGAATATGAAGTTGGACTACTACCCACCTAATCACATAACAGGGAGAACATTTCCATCAACCAGCCTTCCACTACGGAAGTTTCATCTTTCAGAAATTGGAGAATTATCCAACTTGTGTAAAGCTCCCCAAACTAAACTGTTTAAGAAGTAACTGAATGCTGAGAATGACTAAACACAAATGACTCAGCTTTTTCTTTATAGCTAACTATCTTTATTTTCTGTTGCCGTCAAAAT